>CM031241.1:583471857-583580032 GCA_018340775.1 Taxus wallichiana var. yunnanensis | reverse complement strand
TGATCCAAGGCACAGCAAGCTTGCACAGGAAACCACCAATGCCTCTGTATCCAGGATATGGGAAATCCTACCTGACTTGACGAAGCACGAGTTAAGAATCCCGTTCCAACTCCACAGAAATCAAAAGCAATAATTAGGCGTGACTTCTTGAATACTTCATGCAGGAGGTCGCCCAGAGCAACTCACGGGCGAAGTGGGCAAAGTGACTATAAAAGACAACAAGCTCCAAGTCTTTGAACCATATATTTCAATACTTGTGATGCAGACCGGGCCCCGTACGATAAAATAGACCACCACCTCGGGCTGCAAATCAAAGCAGAACCCGAAGGAGCTGACCTCAGCTACGGGCCATTTAAACCGTATGATCCAATGCTTTGCACGTCTCGAGAGCTTTGGTCTTGACACAAAACTAACATGGCACGCAGAGTATTTGGTAGTGTACCACTTGCCCGAATCTACCTCCACAGTGATCCCAGTCAGCGTATTTGATTGGTGCGGCTAAATCGGGGGCCTTGATGGTGCGAGCCATTGGTGTTGCTTTCAAGAACACCAAGCTAGGAGGAGAATCAGCTTGACAACAAAACGCAACAGAAGGACCTCCAGCGATGAAACCACATTGTTCAAAGTGGCAAGCGAGAAGACCATGTGGAGTTAACCCAATAGCATTTTCAAGGCGTGGCTGCTTGACATGAGGGTGAAGAGAGAAATATAGGAGAAAGCGCCTTAATCGGTTGTTTCTCAACCCGGCTCTTACTACAACAAGGCTCGATAGACCAATGCGCAGCTCAGAATGTATGCAAAATCAGCCTAATGTACATTGTAGCAACACATACACTGATTTCTAGCTCGGAGAAAAGTTTACGCGAGTAAGGGACAGCGAAGAGGACAATTCGTCCCCTTGACATCATCGATCGAATGAAGAAGACACATGTGAACATTTCCATGTAGGAATCACTTCCCCAGCGATCCGCGAGGCACACGAGATTTGTGCAAGCTTCTGATGGCTGAATTGGTTTGCCACAAATGTTATCAAACCAGGGGACTCTGAGAAAGTTCTCTCTAATCTGCGGTCTGACATGATGAGAGCAGACGAGAAAAAATTTGAAGCCTCACCATTACATGTTTTTGGTTGATTGTTGGGAAACCACTTGAGTACACTGATTGCATGATAGATTAGGGCAAGTAGTTTAGTGATGCCGAAGCAAATAGTAGATCGGTTAGGTTTGAAATATGAAGCGATTGCTGAAAGGAAGTAAAATGCAATTTAGATGGAAGCAGCGGTGGTTGTTGGAGTCATCGAGGTTAGCTTCAACTCACTCATTCTGTCCTAATGTTGCCCAGGTTACGCGAAGATAATGTGCTTGTGATTGACCTTCCGCACCACTCTTTGCGTTGTGTTTATCAAGAGAATTCACTACAAAAATTGGTGGATATTTATCTGTGATTGGTCACACATGATTTTTAGGACAAGGTATGGAGCCGAAGCAGCAATCAGGTCAGAACCAATTGCCAATTTCCATATTGAGCCTCATGTGCAAATCCTATCAATGCAAATTACTTGACTTTTGAAGTCGGGGAGGAGTGTTCAAGTGATCTAGAAACATGTACTAAGGTCAAGGGAATTCACGATTTAACTTTGGATGAATGGGCAAACAAGAGTCATGAATTTGACCCATACGAGGAAATTGAAGAATCTGAATTGGGCGTGTATTGTATACGAAGAAAATTCACCCATTCCCGACATCATTCGAGCTGAACAAAAGGATGAAAAACAAAGTTTAGAAATTATTTTTCGATGGTTGAGAAGCGCAGACAGAGTCTTGGAGGTGGTGCAATGTTGATTTCACCACGAGGACATCAAATATTTTTCAGCTTGCCCCGTTTCGGTTTTCTGTTGGGCAACCACGGTTGAATACGAAGCACGTGATTCATGGAATTCATTGGGCTAGGAAAAGGGGCATAAAGAACTTGCCCAGTGTTTGGAGATAGTGAGTTGATTATCAACCAAGTTAGGTGACAACATGCTACAAGAGCGACTTGTTTGAGGAGCTAACTGAGAATAGGGTATAGGACCTCGGTGAGGATTTTGAAGCTTTCAACATTGTGTCCCATACCCGGGAAGAAAAATGAAGTTGCGAGATAGGCTCGCAGCTTAATTGGAGCAATGTTTGATGTGGTTAACAACATTAGAAGGGGAAAAACACAGCCACATATCCATGTGATCGTGAGCCGGCGGTGATCTAGATAATAACACAAGGTGGCGAGTGTTTGAGAATGATCAGCCAGATCGTCAATTTCTTACAAAAGAGGCTAAATTCTCAGCTAGGAATCGGGACGATTGAAGCAGCGATATTGGGATCAAGTAAATACAGTTGTGGACAAACAAGCTTCCTAAGGGTTTGGTAACATTGGAGTCTATCTTCAACCCTAACGACCGGTTTCGTAAGGAAAAGAGCAAACATACTGTCAAGAGAAAGATTGAGAACTTCATTCCGGTTGGGGAAGGCAAAACACTTCAAATTGGCAAAGTGGCCACCTGAGCGGAGAAATCAGATTTCATACAACTTTTCCAAGAATTTCCGGATGTCTTCGCTTGGAGCTGAAGACTTAAGAGGATTGATCCAAATTTGGCACAACTTATACCATCGGGTGGATCCAGATACTAAGCCCGTCAGTAGAAATAGAGAGACAGTCGACCCTGCACATTGAGCCTCTAATGAAGAAAGAACTAAATAAGTAATAGAGCCAAGCATTATATTCTAGATCAAGCACTCAAGGCTGGGTTGTAAACTTGGTTCGGTCGGGAGAAGAAGAGTGGAGAATTAGGTTGTGTGTGGATTTCCAAGACCTAAAACGAGCATCTCTCAAAGATCATTACCCACTTCCTTGAATGGAACAAATATTGCAAGTAGTATCCGGTTGAGAGAGATTCTCTCTCTAGATGGCTACTCGAGTGCAATCGAGGTAATGGTGAAAGAAGATGACCAATTCAAGATGGCTTTCACCACTCAAATGGGGACCCTATGCCTACAAGAAAATGCCATTTGGGCTGTCAAATCGCTGGAGCCACCTTCCAAAGGGCAATGGATATGGCATTTAAAGGGTTGATCAATAAAATAGTTTTGATATATCTTGGCGACATCATTGTATTCTCAAAAAATACAGCCCAGATCACCTCTCTGTCATTTGAGGCAAGTATTTCGAGGAGGTGTAGAAGATTTGGGGTATCATTGAATCCCAAAAAATTCATATTCTTGGCTCACGAGGGGAAAACTTCTAGGCCATATTGTTTTGAAGGAGGGATTGATGATTGACCCCGAGAAAGAGTTGAAGCAATTCAGAGCATTGCCATTGCGAGTCACGAAGGATCTTCAAAGCTTCTTGGGAAGGATCAATTTTCTCATGCAGATTTGTTCTAAATTTTGTTGCTCTTGTGAAGCCAATAACGTTGATGTTAAAGAAGAGTATGGCATTTAGGTGGAAATCTGAAGGCAAGGCAAGTTTTGAGGCAATAAAAGAGGCTATATCTCAATCTCTAACTCTCGTCCAATCTAGACTTCTCCAAGGACTTCGTCTTTATATGCCTTTGGTGGTGAGGACACGATTTACCTAATCACAGTACAGACAAAAACAAAGGAGGATTAGAACAACCACAGTTGCTTTCTGAGTCAAGGCTTGGAGGAATACGAAACTAGGTACTCTTTCATTGAAAAACATGTCCTTTACGTGTCGGGAGCTTAAAGAAATTCAAGCACCTAGTCTCAAACAACAAGATCAATTATTGGTCTCATCTGCAAAGTCGGGACTTCCTAAACTAACAGGATCTGAATGAGAAAGGCGTGCGGGATGGATAACTCATGTCATGGAATATGACATCGAGATCAAGGTCACCAAACTAATCGTGGAAGGGACTATGTGAGCAAATTTAGCCTTGAGTCAACAAGTTGGAAAGCGGAGTGATGAAAAGAGGTGTCTTGGTACCTCAAAGGATAACCAAGAACAAGAAAATGATGATGTGCCCACTCCTGTTGGACTCAATGTGATAAAAAATTCCTACAAATAGGCTTTATGCCCTCGAGAAATGAGAAAAGCAAAGAGGAGATACTTGGATTACAAGCCATTCCATATGTGCTTGTTGGTGGTGTTTTGTTTAAGAAAGACATCAATGGAGTTCTATTGAGGTGCATGGGGACAAAGCCAAATTGAGAGGGTGTTCACGAGATTTTCACGATGGAGATTACGGAGGACATTTTGCCCCATGAGTAATAGCTCTCAAGATAATGAAAGCGGTGGTATTATTGGCCGAAAGTCTTCGATTGGATTGCTTATACATGGATAAGAAAGTGTAGGAAATGTGCACTCTTCACAGCAAAGAAAGACTAGGTAGCTTCCATTACACCCAATTCTAGTTGACCAACCATTTATACGATAGGATTGGACTTCGTTGGGGTCATCAATCCAAACTCAAGCGAGGCCCTGCAAGTGGATTCTCATGGCAACGGACTATTTCACCAAGTGGGTAAAACAGTGAAGCGCTCGAAGCAAATGAGTCTAACATACTAGACTTTTATGAAGAAATAGTGAACAGGAGTTACGGTGTGACGGTCTTACTATCATGCTCGAACAATGCATTGGCATTTATAGGTTCCAAGATTACGAGAATGGGGTTTACATCGAATGGAATCTATTTGAGCACCTCTTCAAATTATTACCCGCGGGGGAGATAATGGATGACAGAAGTCTACAAACAAAAATTTGCTAAGAATCATCGGGAGGACTTTGGATGAAAATCAAAAGAACATGGCATACCAAGCTAAAATCAGCATTATGGGGTGACGAATAACACCAAAGAGGTCTACAGGTAATTCCCCTTACAAGTTAGTCTATGGAAAAGAGCGAGTATGCCTATATCATTAGAAGCGCCTACATTGGAGTTCATGAAGCGATTAGAGTTGCGTGAGTTCGAACCAATGGAGGCGAGTATGCTGAGTTGATAGGCCGGAAGAAATTAGAGAACATACAATTCAAACAATTGAGAAAGATCGGGCCTTAGTAAAAGATGGTTTGATAAGAAAGCGAAGCAAGGACCTTCCGGGAAGGGGACCTAGTTAAATGGGATGCGATTGGGCAAAACAAGGAAGGCATTCCAAGTTTGATGCCATTTGGAGTGGCCCCTACATGGTCACGGGATGTAAAAGTAATGCCTTCCCAATTGTCTACTTTGGATGGAGGAGAATTCCGATTTCGATTAATGGAATCCATCTTAAACATTCTTCACTAAAAGAAAAGGTTTACCCTTGTAAATATTAGCCTAGATTTCAATTCCTCTAAGTGCGTATGCACATTGTCTTATGTAGTTAGGTTTCTGTTTCCCTAAGTGCTCCCGGCGGTTTTGTTTCTCTTAGGTTGATTTCTACATTTCGAATGTCTTTGTTAGAGAAGAAGTTGCGGTATCGGTCGGGATCGGATATCAGGTTGGTTTCAGAGTTATTGCTTATGACTCCATGCCCAATGGATTGCTAAAAGGCCATTGATCTTCTACCTAGCAGGCAGGTGATCCCATTGAGTCATCAAATTGTTGTATATATCTTTCCCCCGGGTAGATATAGGCAAGCGGGGAGAATGGAGAAATCAAAGAAGCTCAAATCCACGGACATGCCCAAGGCGCAGAATGGGCGCATGACACGAGTGTCGACGGAGGAGAAATGGTGCGCCCAAGGTGCATAGAATGGGCACACGACACGGAGTGTCGGCGCGAGGAAATAGTGTACCCAAGCGCGCATAGAATGGGTGCACGACACGGAGTGTCGGCGGAGGAAATGATGTGCCCAAGGCGCACAAAATGGGCACCACGACACGAGAGTGTCGACAGAGGGGAAATGGTGTGCCCAAGGTGCACGAATGGCGCCACGACGACACAAAGTGTCGGCAGTAAATGGTGCACCCTTGGCGTAGGGAAGAGGATGGCGACACACATGAATGTGCCCTTGGCGCACCTTGAAGCGTGCGACATTTTGAGCTGAGGGAAGCGAGACCACAGGCGCGAATATTCGAGATCGCCATAACTTTTGAATCTAGGCTCGGATTCATACAGAAGAGTTGGACTTTTCGGAAAGCTTACAAGGTCCTCTATCCAACTACAAGCTGGATATATTTAATTGGATGAGAACAAATTCTTAAAATGCAAAATACAGTTCGCCACTTTTGGGTTCATTGGTTCTCACCTACCATCATAATGAGATGAATTAAATGCAACATAGAGGTGGTTGGGGTAGTTTTGGAATTCCTCTCTCTTTTCTCTCTCTCATTCTTCCATAAATTGTAAGGAGGGGCTTCTTTCTAAAGGTCCGACATTTACTGTTTGCCCTCCCTTCTTCTCTTACAGGAGTGAACTTGTGGAGTTAAAACCTCCCATTTGAAAGCCAGTAATGTAACCTTGCCTCTCTTGGCATTTTTGCAGTGTGTTGTATCAATCTTTGGAGAAAATTAATGCATGTCTATGGATGATTCTCAACCCTCTCTATATTCATTCGCATCCCCTTGATCTTTCACATTGAATCAGCTATCCAGGCATGATCTTGCATTTGCATTTTTTAATGGTCCTGTGTTTATCGTGGCAAGACAAGTGTCCTTCATTCCTCAAGTGCATCACCTTCGTAGGGCTTAGGTTTTATTTCATGAATTTTCTTACCCATGTCCTCAAGTTAGATTAGGTTTTAGTGAAACCTCTCATTTTCCACACATGTGCATCCGAGCAGAGGAATAGGAACCAGACCTTCATCCGGAGAGCTTTTCCAATTTCGCAGGTCCCACACTTGGGAAAAGCTCCATGTTGGCGCAATTCATATCGAGAGTCTCAACCCATCATGTCTCCCGTGAAGGTGCTTTGTCTTCCGCCATGGATAATAACATGGTAGTGTTGGATTTAGAATGAATTCATATTTTTAAGTTTGGTAAATGCAAATGAGTCAATCGACTAAGTTGAAACTCAAATTAAAACATTAAATTGAACTTAATATGATCAAAATGACCCCAAACAAACTAAAACACTTAAGAAAATTTTAAAGAACCTTTTAAATTGAGCAAAGACAAAATTATAGTCATTTTGTTGTCAAAAGTTACAAATTCTGAATTGTTAATCAACTAAATAAATTATACCTTGAAATCCATCCTAAATTCCTCTAAGAGAAACCCTCCATGTCTATTTGGCATGTTGAGAAAGGAAGGAGGTCAAATTGAACAAAATTTATAAGTCAAATGTTACCGCCATTTTATAATCTCAGTAGAGGTTTTTCTCAAAATTGACCCTTAAAAATTTATCCAAATTAAATTCTTAAGGTTTATGTGCAAAGAGGACATTAAGAGATTTCCAAAAGTCCTCGTTTTCCAAAAATTGAGTTCCCTATCAAAATTTATGGCCTTCTAAAGTTCAAAGAAGAGAAAATCTTCTTTCGCACCCGTCTTGCACGCTTGGGAGAAAAAGAGCTTCTTGCGTGCCCATCTTGCACGCCGGGAGAAAAAGATCTTGAGGGAGATATAAGAGTTGTGTAGGGGTTTTGAGATGTATATTTCAGGGTTTTTAAGGTGGGAACCTAATCCTATTGGGAGGCATAAGTGATCTCCCCATAGGTCCTCGCTGCTCCATTAGATTTGCACTTTCAAGCCTTGTGTATTTTATTATTTCCTTCTTGTAATATTATCTTGTGTTGAATGTGTTTTGTGATATTTGTGAAATTTTGTATTGTGATGTGGAATCTTTGTGATAGTTTCCATGAGTTAGATCCATCAATTATTGCATTTTGGGTCAGGGCTCGGGGCCATAAGGAGGATAACTTCTTCTCCTCATTGGATTATTGGTTGGGTGGAGAGTGTTGCCTCTCCCCCATTTTTTTTTGTGATTAAAGTGAAGAAATGGTGGAGATCTTGTTAAATAATTTGGGATTTGGAGCATTGTTGAAGTAAAAAAAACCCTTATTGTAGAAATTTTCTTGTAACTCCCACTTAAGGTGGAAGACTAGTAGACTTATATTTAAAAGCAAAGATGCTTTGCAAGTTTTATTTACCAAGTTGTAATATTATCATTGAAGGAAGTTCATTAGAGATTGTTTCTTTCCTTTCTCTTCAAATTAGTTGTATGTAAAGGAATGAATTAAATGGATATCATGTTTAAATTTTATCTTGTGTTGTGTTGTCCACTCAAAATTCCCCTGCTTTTAAGAAGTTGAAAATTAAATTTTGAGGTTAAGTGTCTTTTCTGTTGTCCTGGTAATGTGAAAAGTCAAGAAATTGGGAAAATCTATGTTTTTTGGGTCATTTTGTGTGTTTTTGGGCCTGTCGGACATTTTTGTCCCGCGTATCCCAGGTTCATTCGGGCTCTCTGTTCCCCGATCGGCCGGTTTACCCGAAGTCCGTTCTTTTCGGGCCCTTCGAACTTTTTGTCCCACATGTCCCAAGTTCGCCTGGACCTATTGTTCCCTTTTCATCTGACTTGGCCGAATCGCGTATTCCACGAACTTTTGTCCCACATGTCCCAAAAGCATTTGTGCGTATTTTCCCCGCATCGCTCGAATCGGCCGAACCGCGTACTTCGCGCTTTCGTCCCTCGTGTCCCAAATGAACCAAGTGCCATTCGTGCTATTTTTTCCTGCTCTACCCGAATATCTTGCTTTTCAATTTGGTAGATATGTATTTAATGCGCATTTATTGCCTTTCTCTCTCCTAAACGGCTATATAATGAACTACCCCTATGCGTTTTTGCACACTGCTTTCATGCTATCTATTGCTCGAACCCTTGCAACCAAAATTTTTGCACTCATATCCATTTCCCTTGCGATTCCATCCCAAGTATAGCTTGCAGCTTTGCTCTCCGAGTTACTATCAACATGAAGATCAAATTCCAGGGGCAGGAACAAATTTCACCACTCGAGTCCGCCGTTCCCGATATCGGGGACAGTGAAGTTCGCCACCTTGACTTTGGGGATTTTTGGACAAGGATGACAGATGCAAACCCTTCACCAATGGCACAGATGATTCATGACAGTGGTCTGGCTTTCACTGGTGGTTTCCCTATCTCGGTGTAATGCGCAGACACAGTGCTCTCATGTGGGGCTCATTTCAACCCTGATTTGAGTGAGTTGACAAACGTGCACGGGGAGCTCATCACCAAACTTGACGCTGCCACCATTGGCACTACACTAAGGATTCCAGAAATGGACAATGCTATAGTTATCTCCCAGAATCAAGCACAGGCCCTTTTCAATCAAGACAATGATAACTATAAGGCACGGTGGTGAAGTCCTGGCTAAAAACCCTAAGAAGGGGGCATCTCGTCTGTCCAAGACTCTTTTCCGTGTGGATTTCAATGAAGAATTGTTGGATTTTATAATCCTACTGGCTCGGGTCATGGGTTTACCCTCTACAAATGAGTTCCATTTCTGGATGTGCCCGCTTATCAATATGGTGTGCGAGGGAACTCAGAATATCAACTGGGCAGAGATCATTAGTATGAACCTAGCAGAGCAACTGTCAAATGTGCAACAAACTAAGAAATTTTATATGACTTCATACCTGATGTATACTCTGGTAGCATCGAGGCAATGGTTTGGTTTCTCATACATCGATGCTCACAAGGATGACCCCGTGTATGCCTACTGCCCGCAGTTCACCCTGGAAACCAGCAATCGTAATTTCCAAAGGGTGAATGACGCTTTCACCATGTACATGGTCAGGATACTAGAGAGCGACACCGCAAGGAGATTTTCTGATGAAGCTATGAATCTGATATCGCACTACGGTGCCTACTTTATTCAATTCAGAAAATTTTCCTATATCAGGCTTGCTGGCTATGAGAGCACTCCCCTCAAGCTTCCTATGTTCTGCAATGAAAAAATGGCCTTGATAGAAGTGTGCAGGCAATTGGAAAAATTGCATAGAACTCCGAGACAAGAAAATTACTGGCTTGCATTTCCCCATCTCTTTGGGAAACTACACCTGCAAAACAGCCCTGGACGCACAAAATATAGAAAGAGCCCTAGCTCCCATTACTGTCCATTTCTTCAAGCCAAGAACTTGTTTTGACTTGAAGAATTTTATTGAGCAGAACATCAAGATCACCTATCATCATAGGGAAGACACAGAGGACTATTGGGCTAACTGTGATGATGATTTTGAAGCAAAGAGGCATTACAGAAGGTTTTCTCTACAATTGATTCAGGAACTCAATTTGTACCAAGTTTCTGAAGGGCTTCAAGATGATAATTCTGACCTGTACTCATATGAGTATGACAATGTGGTCAAACACACTCCCTTGGAGGACTTGGATTGGTTCAAGAAGGAGAAGGATGATTTGGCTGAAATCCTGGCTCCAGTCTTAGTCAAGACCAAGATCTGGTTTGATAGAAAAGTCCATGAGCTTAGGAGGAACTCAGGGGAATCCTCCTCCAAGGATGCTTCAACACCAAGGAGGGAAGCATCGATACCCAAATCAGAAGCACTTGTGCAAACCCCTCCTGCCTCGTCAACTCAAGGACCTGCAATCTCTACTCCTTCCTCATCCACCCAGGTGTATCAGAAGAAATTCAAAGAAGTTAAGAAGGAGCCTGTGGAAAAAGACCCCCTGAGGAAGCATGCAAAATTGCCTTCAGGACCAGAGAACATTATTGTTCTCAGTGAAAGTGAAGAAAGTGAAGTACCAACTCCTGCAAGCGCCCCTGAAGCCCCAATGGATAAGGATAAAGAAGTCCAGAGCACTGAACTTCCAAGCACTGTTGATTCCTCTGCACCAGGAGCCCCAAGCGCTCCACTCATATCTCAACTCGAGGCAACAGCAGTACAAACCTTGGGCACCATGAGTTCTCTGTCTCTTGGTCCTCTTGCCCCACCTGCTTCTTCCTCCTCTTTCGCATGGGTGCAACCTCTTGTTGACAGTAGGAAGAGAAAGTCTTCCTCCCAGATCTCAGGACCAAATTTTGATGTTGTGGCGGCCTTGTTAGGCACTACTCCTCCTTCTCGCGCCAAAAAATCTAGAACTACCTCCAGGATAGTGTCTGACGCTCAGGGCCAACAATTCCTGGAGATAGCCAAGCCTAAGGTAGACAAGCCAGAACAAGATTTGCAAGCATCTGATCTTGAGCTCTCAAGAATTCCCATGGGAGAATCTACCCCTGAAGGTGAGATCCACAATCTTCAGGAAATAGTCACCAGAGTCATTGGGAGGGTAGAGAAAGGGCAGCAAACCATAGAACAGTTGGAAGAACAAGCCCAGATTCTTACAAGTTTCATCAAATCTCTTTTGTCCAAGGACAAAGTTTTGGACCCTACCCCATTGACTACTCTTCCACCACCTGTAATTTTGAGCCAAGATGAAGTACAAAGTATCAAAGATATGCACAAGTATTCCATCTATGGCAGAGCTATGGAGGCCATGGTGGATGATATGCTTTTTGTAGGATTAAATTTCATTGATGAAGCCTTCAAACTCCATAGGAAGGTGAGTAATTTGTAACAGAAGCTCTCCTCCACCATTGGGAACATTGATAAAGAACTTAAACTTTGGGGCAGTTGCATAGTAGACCTCCGGCTAATGGGACAAATAGATGAAAATATTTTGATGGCAAGCAAAGTCTTTGAGGATGCCAAGGATAATTTGTCAAAGTCCTAGGTCTACAATGTGGAATGGAAGATCAAGGTGTTGGAAGAGGCTTTGGGAGAATTAAAGAATAGCCAAGCAAGAAGGTGAGGCTTTCAAAACACTAGTTGTATCTGCTTTCAAAGATATACATTGCCATCTTCAGGATGAGACTTCTGGTGTGCCTCTCTCCTTACAAGAAATCAAAGCTCAATTCAGAGCTTTTGTCAAGGGTGATCTATTCAAGGAGAGTTCCATTTCCAAGGAAAAGATGAAGGAGATCTGCTCTCTTGAATTGGCTATAGAGGAAGTGAATAAAGATTATCATACTCATGTCGAGTTCGATAAGGAAATGGAGAAGTGCCTCGGATTTTGGACTCGCCACATCGCCAACACATCACCCCACGAGGCGTAGACATAGCAGAGGCGTTGAAAAGATTCGAGACAAATGGGATCTTAAAGTCAGTGGGTCCCTCCCACCATAAGAACTGTCTTCTTCTCCTAATTCTTCTCTTCTCTTCCCCTTCTTTCTCTCGGATTTGTTGTAATTAGTTGGGGTATTGCGATTTGCAACCCTTTAACTAATCATTAGTTAAAAGAAGTAGTTACCGGGAGTAACTAATTTGTAAACTATATAATGGCCTCTCCTCGCCATTTTGAAGGAGGAAGAACTTGGCTTATTTCTGAAAGTGTAAATAAATCTTAAAGAAATCAATACAAAAGGATTTTTCATTCTTTGTCTATCTGGTTTCCTTTATTCCTAAGCTATTCATTTAATCTTGTTAGATCATTTGTCTGTATTATGCTGAGAAGCTTTGTATTCTTGCAGATGTTATTTACAGAACTTTGTGTCTTTTCAAATTTCATCTTATTAATGTGATACAAATGATCTTATTCCAATTCGTTGTACCCTCGCATGCATAAGGAATTACTCTGTCATCTATAATTCTGAATGGTGCCTTTCTGCTCGTTCTCACATTTTCATTCCTCAGTCCTTTTGTGATTGATGATCCTTATAAAAACACTTTCATAATATCCAAGTTTCACCAGAAAATCATGCTTTGTATATGTGTAAATAAGTTTGTTTTTGAATAAGGGAACCTCTCCCATTAAAGAGGAGGGACTTCTTGTCCCCTGACTGTTGCTCTTCTTGAAGTCCTTTTTGAAGACCAACATGTTGAAAGAAAAGAAAGTTGAAAATCTCAATGTTTTGATAAAAATGTGAATTAGGAGGTTGTCAAAGCCTTATTCTGGGTTGAAATAGTTAAACACTATTTGGTATTGATATGTTTAAAGTTAAATTTATCCTTGATATCCATGTTCTTCTATACATTTTTTTTTGAGTTCTCTGCCTTAAACAATGATTGATACCGGTCAGTCTTATCCGATGTCGTTTCAATATCGACATCACCATCAACATTTCATATTGTAGTTTTTAAAATGTTAACTCCAAGTTTAGTTATTAACTTAAATGATGTCATGACTTGCACAACAACCTTAAATTTAATGAATAATTATTGGAAAAGTCATTTAGATGAGTGTGAATCACAAAATGTTGAAGATATGTAAGAATTTATAAAATGGACTCATTCAATAATAACTGGTGTTGGTAATTGAACCACCATTGGTATTTCTATTACCAACATCGGTGACTAGATACTGCACCAATTTCATTTCGTAAACTTGATACTCATTTGTTCTCGCCTTTGTTTATATCAAATACTTGATCTTTACATATTTCTTAAAACTAAATAAGAAGTTGCTCTTGGTATTAATCTCTTATGCCCTGGATTTAAAACAATATTTTAAAAACTTATCATTAACACAAGAACCGGTGTCGGTAGTGGAACCGACGTCAGTAGCATAGTGGTTACCGTGGTCGGTCACCTTTTTGTGGATTGTTTTTTTGAAAAAAATGTATTTCCATTCAAACCATTGGCTCTTGTGAATCTAGACTTCACCTAAATGTAGATCCAGCCTATGAGGGCCGTGTATGCTTGTTTGGACCCATACTCCAACCTATATATAGGGATTTAAATGCATAAAACTCTTGATCTACAAAATGGGGTTTTTCCCATGAATAAAAAAAAGAGAGAGAACTAATCAATAATAGATCTCAAACCAGATCTAGGATAGATGTTTGCATTGCAATAAATAACTAAGAATACATGATTAAATATAAGATTCAACTATTCTAAAGGAGGAGCCAAATGGATGGAATCCCCTTCTTCTTGCACATTGGATCCAAGAAGACTCCTTCATGATTTTCCCTTGATCCATGGCATCCACTCCTTCAACCTGCAAACCAAAGAGAAACAAATGAATGAGCTTAGGGTAAGAAATGCTTAAGAAGACTCCCTTAAGGATGATTAGGGCTTCTTTTGGGTAGATCTAATCTTGTGGTCCCTATTGATTTGATCCAAGGGTTAAGAATCAACCCTACAATTGTTAGGTGAGAATATTCATATTATGGTTGTAAATTTTAAATAAATCAAATGTATGTGTAAATGGGTGAATGGGGCCACTTAGGGCTCTAGTGTATTAAGTTAAAAATGTAACCCTTCTAGTAGGTTTTAGTGAATAATTCAATGGACATTAAAGAAAATAATTTAAGAGAACTAAGGTAACTAAGGATAAGGGTTTATTAAACATGGGTTGAATGTTAATTTCAAGAGGGAAACTATTTAACCTAGTAGGAGAAATTAATGGACACTTATCTAGTAATGATAATTAAATTGACATTAGAATCAGATTAAGAATATTTAATTAATAATCTAGACTGGATATATCCTATGAAATGTAACATTGCTAGTAGGAATTAATTAAACATATATTAGGTTTGACACCCTTGTAACTTAAAACAAAAGAAATTGTTGCAACATTCGTGGATAATTGTTTAAGGATTAATGTGATTTTAGAACGTCAAAATTGTGGGTGTTACAAAAGTTATCTATTAAGTTTTATCTCCATCTGATGTTTAGATGATGATATATTGATGAAATTGTATTTTATTGTTGAATAAGATATTGGCGGTGTTACATTTTGTGTATTTTCTTAACGATTTAATATCTAATTCATTTTTATTTATTTTTTGTTTAGATATGTCACTTCCCATTCATGAACCAAAGGGATTTTATATAAATAATATAGAAGAACTTTGAAATAAGGATGTTAGAGTTGATGGCGTGGAAAAATAATGTGAAATATGTAAGATCTCTAGAAGGCCATGAAATCAAATAAATGCAAGTGTATTTTGTGGAAGACCATAGTGATGATGAAGGAAGTCTCATGCAAGAGGGAGCACATGATGCTACTATAAATGTAGATGTGAATGAAAATGAAAACGTAGAGGAAGAAGAAGTGTAAAACAATCTTAAGGACAAAATGCTACATGGAATTAGTAGGATGGGGAGTAAACATAAACCTGGATACCCCTTATTATTCTAGTAGCATGGAACCGTAAGATTTCATGTATTGGATAGTATAGATGGAAAAATATTTTTAGTATGAATACATGGAAGATCCTAGAAATTACATGCTTTCATGTATAATTTTGAAGGGGCATGTGTATCTTTTGTGGGGACATATAAAAAAATGATTTTAGTGTGACAAGAAAAAGATAAAAACATGGGATAGGCTAGTGGAAAATCTCAACGAGAAATTTTAACCAACAAATTACCAGCTTAGTTTGTTTAAAAACTTGCAAGAATTGTGACAGAGGGAGCTTAATGTGAAAAATACATTGAGGAAAGCTACAAACCAACCATTCAAACGTGACATGTGGAGAATTACATTGAGAAAATATCCAGGTATATGACTAAATTGTGTATGGATATTTAGGATGAGATTGGTATTGTACAATTACATTCCATATAATAGTCCTATAAATATACTTTTAAGGAATAAGAAAAGATATTTATGAAAAAATATAAAGACTAAGTAAGGAAGAGGAAAGGCCATGCAAGGTCATCGAATGAATAAAGGAATAGAAAATATTGTGCAATTTTGAAGCAAGGAATGTTCAAATACATAAAAATAAGGAACCTATTGAGAAAATGGAAGTACAAATTGAGGATGAGGTCATTGATTTAGCAACACATACTACAAGTGTGCGAGAAAAGGCATAGATCCTATGATATTTTACAAACCAAAGATGGTGGCAAGTGAACTTCTCACATTGAAAAAGGAGAAGAATAGATATAGGAGAAGCATTGGAATTGGAGTGCATAGTGTTAAAAACAAAAAGGAGGAAATAATATTGAAAATAGAAGAAGATTTCAATATGGGGAAAAGGTATTCAAAGTAATAGTGGATAGTGGTAGTACCAATAATTTTCTTGTGGAGTAATGTTGAATAAATTTAAGTTCAAAACATTAAGCATCTAAATATGTACGCATGTTTATGGTTACATTTAAGGGACACCAATTTATAGTAAAGGAACAATGTATGGTTGATTCCATTTTGGGATATATGAAGATTACATAATAGGAGGAATTATTCCCATGGATTCATGTAACATGGTAGTTAAAATGCGTTGGAAGTTTTACTGAAAGGTACAAAATGATGGCCACAAAAACACATACACATTTGAAGAGGACAAAAATAATATACACTAAACCAATTTTAGGAGAAGTGTGAAGCTACACAAAAAGTCTTGCTACTCTCATCTAAACAGTTCTTGAGTGAAGTGAAAAATATAGCTTGCATGTTTTATGTACTCTTAGTAAAAATAATGTAAAGAGAAGGTATGGAAGAGGATGCTAGAGGAGTATAAAATACACCTTCATAGGTGAAAATAATTTTGGAAGAGTTTTTAGAAGTTGTGTATAGTGAGTTACCTAAATGGTTAGAAACATGAGAGGAATTAGTGACCACAAGGATTTTATTCTAGGATCAATTTTGTTGAACAAGGGAGCATATATAATGATAAGGAACAAGAATAGATAGATACATAGGAAAGTGCAAGGAGTTTTGGATAGGATAGACACAAGAGAGAATTTGAACACTTGTGTATTGCCTACAATATTAACACTCGAAGAAGAGTGGTCACCGCATATGTGCACCGATTTGAGAGCCATAGTAAATATAACCATCAAGTATAGGATTCCATTTTTGTAGATGGAATGCATCATAGATTACTTGAGTGGCAAAAATTATTTTATAAATTTTTATTTGAAGAGTGGATACCATTAAATATTTTCATAAGACAAGGAGATGAATTGGAGAAAATGTGTAAGACTTAAGAAGGATAGTAAGAGTGGTTTGTAATTTTATTCGAAATAAGAAACACACAATGTAATTTCATGAGGTTGATGAATCAAATCTAGAAACCATTTTTTAGCCAAGAATTTTGATCATAAACCTATATGATATTATAATTTTCAAAAGGATGCATGAGGAACATCTACTACATGTTAGGTAAGTGTTGCAAATATTTTTAGAAGATAAGATGTTGATTAATTTAAATTGAGATTTCTTACAGGAGGAATTTGTGTATCTAGGATTTTTGATTTCAAAAGAAGGATAAAATATGGATAATGAAATGGTTCATGTAATTATAGATTGACCATCACCAAGGATTGCTTCGAGGCACTTAGTTTCTATTGGTTGGAGAGATTTTACTTTGAAGTTCATAAAACATTGTAATGTTGTATGGGAAATGATTAGAGTGGCCATTAAAGGATATCAAAGAGTTTCACTTAGATAATAGGTTTAGAGAATACATTTTTGGATTGAAATAAAAGAATAACAATGAAACCAATGTTAGCATTACCATATTTTATTGAAGTGTTTCAGGTCGATTGTGATGCTAGTGGAATTAATAGTAGTATAGTTTTTAAATCAAG
Source organism: Taxus wallichiana var. yunnanensis (assembly GCA_018340775.1). Classification (NCBI taxonomy): domain Eukaryota; kingdom Viridiplantae; phylum Streptophyta; class Pinopsida; order Cupressales; family Taxaceae; genus Taxus; species Taxus wallichiana. Next base: position 583,562,560 of record CM031241.1, on the reverse strand, counting down.
AAGATATATTTGTTGCATAATCTAAGAAACATTTAATGATTCAAGGAGGAAATATAGATTATATGATTATGATTTATATGAAATTGTGCAAGCATTAAGAATTGGATAACTACATGTTTCCTAGTGATTTTGTGTTATACACGAACCATCGAGCACTATAGTTTATTGAAAATATAGGGAAATTTGAATCGAGACACAAGAATTGGATGATGTACCTAAAATAATTCACATTTGTGTTGAAACATAGAAATAGTAGATGTAACATGGTGTATGATGTGCTCAGTAGGCATAGTTTTCTATTGAAAGATATATGAGAATAGAAGTTGTGAATTTTAAGTCCATGAAATGAATATATGTGTAAGATGAAACATTTATGGAAGCATGCAAAGAATGTACATTACCCACAAGTGGAAATAAGACATCTTGGTTGGAATATTTTTAGTATTAAGTATTTTTGTGTTTAGGAGGAAAAATATGTATTTTTAAATGGTTGATGCGGAAAAACTTCACAAGAGAAAACATTGAGAAGGATTGATAGGGAGCTTTGGTTTGGAAAAAACCATAGCATAATCAGAGAGAGTTACTTTTGGAAATGATGGATGTGAATTTTTTTAATATAAAAATCCCACATTTGTTAGATTGCTAAAGGAATATCTATAAATAGAGTGTTATATCATCATTTTCCCATTCTAGAGATGCCTTGTGGAGACATAAGAATGGATTTTATTTTTGGGTTTCCCATAATGTAGAGGGGATTTGATTCATGTTTGGTAGTGGTGGATAATTTTTTGAAGATTGAACATTTCATTTATTATAAGAAGACTAGTAATGCAACTTATGTAAAAATATATATTCTTCAGGATATTATGAGATTATAAAGATTACCATGTACATAGTGTGCGATAGAAATACAATTTTTGGGTCAATTGTGGTGAACATTGTAGAGCAAGTTGAAATAAAGTTACTTCCAAGTTCAAAAAATATTCCAAAGAATGGAAAGATACAAGTTGTGAGGAAAATCCTTGGATATTTACTTATATATTTCATTTAAGATAGGCTTAGAACTTGGAAATTGGTTTTAGCATAAGTAGAGCTTGATTATAATAATTTAATGGATAAGAATATAGGGAAAATGTCTATTTAAATTATATATGGGTACAACCAAGAGGGTTATCAAATTACAAAACTTATAGTGGAATGAAGATATGATTGTTGTATCATGATATTTTATGGAACACATGAAATACATACACCGACAAGTGCACAATCAATTATAAAATATTAATGCGAAATATGTCAATGTGTATATGAGAAATGAAGGGAAGTTGAATATTAGATTGGGGACATGGTCTTGGCATATTTTTAAAAGGAAAGTTTTCTAGAAAGAACATCTAATAGACATAAGTGGAATAATATAGTATATGATTCATAAATACTCTTACACTAAGATATCTTTAGCAAAATAAACAAAACTATAGCCATTAAAAACACATGCACAACATAGAAACTATGTGCATAGTAATAGATCATTAACGGTGTCTCCATATTATTATATATCAAACAATGTACAAATACTAGATGTTACACATCTATAAAATACTAGTGCGAAAGACTATAAATATCCTAAGAGGTAGTTGCACAAAACTAACTAATTATTGTGAACCCCTACAAATAAGATATTCCCGTAATAAAGTGGATCAAAAAAATTCATGTACAAGAGGTGATTATCTCCAACAATAATTAATTGAATCCTAAGATAATGTTAAGCTTAAATATGTATGAACACAAACAATGTTATGTGGTTAAAATAATACCAAAAACACATTAAAAGTATGAATAAGTCAATGGATAGTTTCATGTAGAATAATAGGAAATTTTCATTGAATACTTATGATATCAAGTTCCATATAGGAATTGATACCTCGATCATAAAAAGTCACATACATGAGGGGATTATCAACAACAATAATTTTAATTGAATCAAGATAATATTAAGCTTAAAGCTATATGAACACAAATAATGTTATGTGTTTAAAAAAGACCAAAACCACATGAAAAAGTGTGAATACTCTAATGAATAGTGTTGGCTAGAATAATAGGGAATTTTCCACAAAATGCTTATTATATCAATTTCCATGTAGGACTTGACATCTCGTAATTTAATTAATGTGGGAGATCCGTAACCATACCACACATTATAAAAAAATATGAAGGTGAACCTGAATTATAGTATCAAAAATTAGAATAGAGGTGATAAATGCCTAATAAGGATCATGATGAAGTGGAAATGATAATAAAAATGAATATCAATAAAAAACACAATAAAGAGTACATGAATTATTTGTTAAAGTGGAAAGGAAGGAAAAATAAAGTAGATGTGGCATAACATTTCATTGAGTAAAATGTAAAGTTTCCAAAACTACACAAGGTATATGATGCATAAGCATCTAGGCTCATAGAAATAATATATCAACCAAAAGTAGTTAAACAATTGTTAAATAGTTGAGACTATATGTATGTTTATTGGTGGTTATTTTTGGATCATTTATTATGTAATAAGATATATTGTGGTTATGTTATAAAATGTTGGGGGATCAAATTTAGACTCTGCAAAAAAAGACGTGAATTCTTAAAGATGCTCAAGGAATAAAAGTGTAATTGGGTGAAAGCACAATGTTGTGTCCCACTTCGTGTCCCAAAAATGTGAGTAAGAGGTTGGGTGGGATCAAAAATCAAGGGTGTTCACATGAACAACCATTTTGCGGAATCCCCTTCTCCTGAACTACCACGTAGGACAAAGAAACTGGTTCGCGCGAATGGGGGTTCGCGTGAACCCCTTTGGGTTCAAATAATTTTTACGGAAAAGAGTTATATATAGATATTTATATAGTTTTGGGTGGAATATTTAGGGTTTAGGGAGTTTAGGCGAAGGGGGGTTCACGTGAACCCCCTTCACGCGAACCCCTATGTGGCACCTATGTGGCACATTTTGGCACCAAATCCATTTGGAGGATAATTTTATGCCAAAATGTGCCACTTAGGTGCCACATAATTAGGGTTAACGAATGAATAAAATTATAAAATTTTAACAAAAATACAAAATTTTATTAGCTTTCTAAAAATATACCTTTCATTTTTAAAAATCTGTTTTACTATTTATTTTTATATTTTTCTAACATATGGTATTTTAGGACAATCAATCGTACACAATCAACCTAATTTGAAAAATAGCAAAATATATCAAAAAAATTTGAAAAAAATAAAATTACTATTTGTTGAAGTCTTCTTCTTACCTATGAAAAAAAAAATCAATTTTGATATAAATATTAAAAGTTATTGGCATAAACATTTGTACACCATTTATTTGAAAATATTTTTACTAAATAATTAATTAAAAATATATATAAGTCCAAAAATATGAAAATTTGACAGCACCTCAAAATTCAAATCTTGAACATATATCTAAAATTTCATGGTGAAAAAATAAATTTTCATTTAAAAAAACTACCCGGGGACAGTCATTCCTCTTTTATAACATAAGAAACAACGTATGAATAAAATTAAGAAAAAGACCATTTTTTTGCAATTTTTTTAAAAAAATTACATATATTCTAAACTCTAAACACAACATTTCGTTAGTTTGTGGAATTTCATGAATGTGTACGGTTTTATGGCTATTACCTTTAGAAAATCAATGAAACTGAAAATTCATGATTATAATGGTACAAAAAATACTAAAAAGTGGGACATTGTAATTATAGAGGACAATATCCCTAACCCTAAAGTATTTATATATTGTTTCTAATGTCTATACCTAATATGAAGAGAGATATCCTACCATGATTGAGAATAAAGGTAGATTAAGAGATGGATAAATCCAAGGGAATAACATATTAAGACAAATCAATAGACCAAATAAAAGATACATCTAAACTAATTTATAACAACGAATGATCAGCCATATCAACACAACCATAAACAAGAAACAAAGGAAAAAGAAGGGTTAGAGAAACTTTCCTGTAGTGTGACCACTAATGCATGATGCTCCCCAGAGGAAACAAAACCAAGAAAAAATCACTATGGGTGGAGAATGGGAAATATCAAGAATAAATCTTATATTCATAGCTCAGTATGGTGACCCAAATGCAAAGGCGTAATATCCAAAACCTCCATTTTAATTTCTAGGTGAGAAAATATTTCTAAATTTCCAATGTGTAAATAAAGTGAAATGATTTGAATGATAAATGAATATGATAAAAGTAAAATAGTTTTCAAGCATATATAACTGATACATTCACTTATAGGTGATGGCCTCGACCATGGGATATAAAATGCTTGACACATCACGCATTCATTATTATGTTATACTTGAGGGAACCTAAGGTCGAAGGGTGATCAACAATGGGAAATCCAAGCCTAAGAATAAAATGGGGAGTGATAAAGTTCTAGGATAATTGAAAAGGTGAAAATCCCATACATTAATGTAAAAAAGGTGAACCTAACCGACAAGTTAACATGAGATGAAATAAAGTGAACTAGAAGACAAACCGGGACTTTGGAAGTTCCTAAATCTCCCTAAAATATGACAAGATGGTAGATAATAATGAGATATTTTTGATGGTATACGAATGCTAAAAATTGAGGTCGTATGTTCAAATTATCATTGGTCAAAGTTTGGTCAAATTTGGGATTAGTTAGGGTCAACTAACCAATCATACTTGTCACACATGGAAAACATGACATTTGAAAAAAAAGGTAAAAATTTGGTTTTGGGACTCCAGATTCAAACCCATTTACGGACGGTGAGCCCCACTATTTGTTGGTTGGGGCCCTCAACTAGGTCGAAACACGTTTATGACGGAGGGTTTACTTTCCATTATAGCTTCACATTTCTATTATGACAATTGTGTGTGTGTGTGTGTGTGTGTGTGTGTGTGTGTGTGTGTGTGTGTGTGTGTGTGTGTGTGTGTGCGCGCGCGCCATCTGCTGTTAATTATATATATGCATGTGGGATATATTAGAATTTTTCAATTATGTTATGTGCGGATCGAGCCAACTTGATGAGTCACGAGATAGATTGGTGAGCCCAAAAACAAACCAAGCACACCGAGATGAGCCTACGTGGCAGCTTAAATATGGCATCCACACCACCTCATCTACATGGTGCTATTTATATAACATTCTTATCGGCTAACATAGGCCACCAACTACAATGGGCACCAATGACCCCATCCACACTATGTGGCACATTAAACTTAGCCACCACCCAATGTGGCAAAAAAATCAACTTGGCCACCTATATGGAAAGAAAAATACATATATGCATGGCATGCAACCACAACAGAAAAATGACAGTTAAATCATTTTTAAAAGCTATAACAATTCCCCATCCGATAGATATTGGATTAATATCCCCACATATAAAGCAGGTTGGTTGGGAAGGATTGAACCCCCAACTACCCATATGTTAAAATTATCCTCTTCTACCATGCCATTCATGCTATCTTAACCTATATAAGGGATCACTGGTATTTTAATAGCAACAAGTTTGAGACTGTGCTAGAGCCATAAGAAGGCAATTTTGTGAAAGCAAATTTTAGAGGTATTTAGGAGCAGAGTGGGTCTTTGTAGTAAACTAAAAAGTTGTCTAAAATTTAGATATGTTCCTTGTGGGCATATTATTTTCCTGTTCTCAATACTTTGTGATGTTATTTTGAGAATCGAACTCACTAGAAGGTTAGAAACAAGAGGGATATGTTGTTACAAGTACTTTGGGAAGGTGAAAGACAAACACTAGGCTTTGTCGGGTATTTTGAAGGTATGAAGGTGCAAAATGTTAGTCTATTGGTCTATTTTTGTGAATTGTGAGTTTGATTGTACTTACAATTTTGTAAAAATTAATAGATTAGTTCATATTAACCCAAATACGTAAGTAGTTTCCAAACTCTGTAAACAATTCTGGTGTCGTCCCTCTAATCTGGTATATTTATAGTTGAATTTTGATTTATTTCCACATTTAATTACTAGTTAAAATTCAAGAAAAATTAAATATCATTTTTATGACATCTGAGAGTAAATCGGTTAAAAGTAAAATATGAATGGTTGATCGAACAACGATTTTGGTGAATTAGTCAAATATTTATGGATCTGTACTAATTCAGATTTATATCAGATTCTAATCATCTTTGGATCAATTAAAGTCCTTAAATTTGATGAGTTTTTAAAGATCCTAGTAAACAATTAACTAGTAGTGAATTTTAATTCGTGTTTACGGATCATGTTTTGGTATTATAATAGTATGATTTGAAATTTTAACTGCTTCAGATTGTGTAGTTGATTCAAATTGCGATTAGACAGTATATGTGCATTATGGGAAAGATGTCAAAATAAGAAAATCTTGATGATCCCGAGGCATTAAATCACCGGATCTCAAAAGAGAAGTCTCTCCGAGATCAATGTATTTCTACTTGGAAGAGGAGAATGCTCACTGATATCAAAATTTCAAACCAAGGAGGAGCTCTTGCTAAGGTTGCAATGTGGTGATCGGAAAAATGAAATACCTTCAAATTCGGATGCAGAGACCATGACCGATGAGTGTAATGTAATTTTTTCACCACATTAATCTTTTCCCCATTCAGATTCAACTTCTGGTAATGATATTTTTTGTTCATTTCCAAAACATACTAAAGGCATTAGATCTCGATTATTTTTGAAAATGGGATTTGATGAAAGAGGCCTTGGTAAAAATGGCCAAGGTATATCTAACCCGATAGAGGTTGAAGATCATTATTGTTTTACAAGTTCGTGTTTTCCTTGTGTGGGAATGGATATTGGAGGATTCTCCAACCATGTTGTTGGGACACAAGCTTCCGAAAGCAAAGTGTATACTCCACTATCCCTTTAGGAAGATTATGAGCAGGGAAAATGGTGCTTCATCATCATAGGATGGATTTTGTAAGAGAACACAATGAAGAGGTGTGAAATTACACCTCCACGTTCTTATCATAATCATAAGCACAAAAAATTGTAAAAATTTTGATCCACTCTTTCAGTTTAAGAAGTATGGCTTTGATTTTTGAAAATGTGGAATTATTTTCCTGTATTTTTGTGGATTTCATAACCATTCTGTTTCCATTTCCTAGAAGAGAAGGACATTGTTAAAGAACTTGGTTTCATTTGTTAAGAAAAATGAAAATTAGAAAGACCAATCTCATCGTTTAGAGGAGAGAAATGGAAATCAAATTTCCTCATCCCGAATAAGAAGAATAAGAGGAATTTGAATGGGTATTAGGTGGAAACTTGTTGGAAACTTCATCCATAACATCATCGAGGAATGGTAAAACAAAGATGTAATACATGTATGTTGCAGAAGGTAAGGAAGTTCCTAATCCACCATCAATTGACAAGTCAACCTTGGATCAGGTAATACCTGGAAATGAAAGTCCTTTAAAATGGGTTGATCAACAATTTTTCAATTATATATTGCATAGCTCTTGATTATTGAATAGTATGCAATATTTTGGAGTTCATGTTTTTGAGAAAAATGAGGGATAGGTTTACCATAATCAGTGAACTTTACTACATTGAAAAATTTGTAAATACTCAAGTTACATATCCTTATTTATATTTTGGGTTCTTGGTACAGTTTGGGTATTAAAAAAACTCATATTTTAGGTTTAGATATTTGAAAGCGGTTTGTGCGGAGTTGATATGACTTGACAGTGTTTAGTTTCATGTACTTGTTTACAAAATGGATGTTGCTTGGGAATGCATATATTGTTAGAATATACATCTTAGGCGCATTTAAGACCCATAATTTGGGCATGTTTGTAATTTTTCTCACAATGCATAATCTCATTTTTACCATACTTGAAAAGCACAAGTCCATGGGGAAAAAATTGATTTTTAAGTGTGGTTATAACATTATATTACATTATGATTGCACTGACAACATGTATGTAGTGTTATATGGTAGATAACACACTTGATATGTAGTTTGGGAAGAAATTTTGTTTCTATCCTAGTTCCAGTGTGAAGAATGTTGGGATAGATATGTTATTCGAAGGTTCACATGGTTCAATTTTGACACTTGTCAATTTTTGGCATATGGTAGTCTAAACATTTTGGATCTTGATATTTGTAGTGCTTGAACATTTCGGAGGATAGTGGGCACTAGCTATTTTTGCATGTATTTGTCTTTATATATTGATCGAGTTAGTGGAATTGATTTTACACTCATTTATACACTTTCCTATTTTGGCGAACAAGTATGTATTTATAAATTGATCTAATTTTTGTGATGGTAGTATAATTACTAGATTTTAACAACTCACATTTGTTTTGCAGAGATTGGCAGAATCATAGAGTATCAAGGAACAATTGTCTATTTTGGCGAACAATTGTCTAATTTTTACTAATCAATTTTATTTAATTAGCTAATCAAGAATTTACAATGATTTAACCCATAATGTTATTTCTAGATCATGTATGTGTTTGTGCAATGTATGGATATGATTAACAAAAAATTTCGGTTAAAAACAACTTTTTTATGGACAAAAATCCTTCCCAGTGGGGAGGAGTGATCCAGAGGAAAAATTGGGATTTGTAAGTTCTCTAAATCTCCATAAACCATTATACTATAGTAGAGCATTTTGAGAGCTTTATGATGGTATAAGGATTGATGAAAACGAAGGTTAGATGCTCAAGTTATTGTTGGTAAAAGTTTGGTCAAAATTGGGAGAAGGCAATGTCAACTAGAAAATCAGGCGCAACATGTGGAAAAAGTGAAGTTTGAACGAAAAGATAAAAATTTGGTTTTGCGATGCCAATCTTCGATACTCATTTATGGATGGGTGTGCCCCACTATTTTCTTGTTGGGGGCCCTCGGTTAGGATCGAAACACTTTTGTAATAGAGGGGTGTATTTTCCACTATAACTTCACATTTCTATTGCCATATATATATATATATATATATATATATATATATATATATATATATATATATATTTATATATATATATATATATATATATCAATTGATTTTAATTACATATTGCATTTGGGATAAATTGAATGTTTAAATAATGTTATTTATAGGGCCGAGAAAACTTGGTCAATCACGAGATAGCTCAAATGAGCCCAAAAACAAATTGAATGTACCGTACATTCCTATGTGGTACCTCAAGTATGGTCTCTACATCACCTTGTCCACACAACACTAAATATAACATGCTCATCGGACAACAAAGGTCATTCCAACTACAACAGGCACCAACAACCTCCATCCATACTATGTGGCACATTAAACTTTGCCACCTTCCAATGTGGCAAAAAACTCAACTTGTCCACCTAAGTGGAAAGAAAAAGACATATATGTGTGGCTGCAACCATAATAAAAAATGGTGGTCAAATCCTTTTTAAAGGCTATAAAAAATCCTTGGCCGATAGATGTGGGATTAATATTACCACATAATAAATGGGTTGGCTGGGGAGCATAAAACCCCTAACCAACCATATGCTAAAATTATCATCTTCCGCCATGTCATTCGAGTTGGCTTAACCTATATCAAGGCTCATTGGTATTTGAATAACAACAAGTCCGAGAGCGTCTAGAGAGCCACAAGAAGGAAATTTTGTGAAAGTAAATTTTAGAGGAATTTAGGAGAAGATTGGGTCTTCATAGTAAACTGGGAAGTTGTCCTGAATTCCGAGATGATCCTTGTGGATATATTATTTTTGTGTTCTACACAATTCGTATTATTGTTTTGTGCATTGGAATGCACTGGAAGGATAAGAACAACATGGATACAATGCTATAAGTACTTTGGGAAGATGAATGACAAACACTGGGCTCCACCAGGGTCTTTAGAAGGTCTTAAGGTGCAACATTGCAAGATATTGGTCTATTTTTTTTAATTCCGACTTTGATTATACTTACGATCATGAAAAAATTTAATACATTGGCGTAGAATTTTTTTTTTGGTATCCCCTATCCCTCATCCTGCATTCACTTCTTGTCACCATAATTTTCATACATACATACCTCTCTTCCAATTTAAATTCCCCTTTCATTCCTAAAATATATTTATCCATTTAATTGTTATTTATCACTTCTTATCCCATCTTAGTCATACCATTAATTAATCTACTCTAATCATCCCTAATAAACATTAATTAATCCTAAATCCCCATCTAATATGTTTATCCTACCTAAATGTCGGTATTTGCCATTCCTAGATTCTTATTTAATGTTTTCCTCTCCCTTTACCTTTATTTAATATTTTCCACCTCTCACCTCCCCGTTTATCCATCCTAAACAATCGTAGATGATGCTTATCACTTAAAACCCCAATCTTTCCTCATAAGGGATCATTTCCTTGATCTTGTCACTCTTTCAAGTGCCCAAATGGACAAACCTCCATGATCATTGTTGACCCATCCGATTCGCCACGACCCTATAAATACGAATTTACCCCCTCCTTGTAAAAGGATGGAATTTTGTGAATTATCCAGCTTTGGATTTGATTTTATAGGTTTCTCTCCTCCTCACCAATAGTTGCTGTCATTTTTATATTCCTTTGTAAGACCCCTTCCATCTTTGTGGAGACTTGGGGATACTTTGTGCTTGTGTGGAGCCTCCTTTTTTCTTTCCTTTTATCTTATGCTTCATCCTTGTAGATTCACCACTAATATAGGACCCTTGTCATCATCCTTAATTAGACCTTCTTTATCCTTCATTTATTTGTCCAATTCGACCTTATCAAATCTAATATTTTTCTCGGTTTCCATAAACTTGCACTAATCACCGCTGATCCAGACCAGTCACCATCGAAATTATCTGCAGTTATAAAATTTATCAAATTTCTTACATCTTTTCTGTTTCCATAACTTTCCCATATCGTATCCAAGATCTCCGTAGTTCAAATCCCCTACAAGTTTGTTTTCTACATTTTCTTCCCATCCTGTCCCCAGTCACCATCGAATCTGCTCTATAATCATGGGTCATAGTGGAACCACCTGGGTTTTATTTAATTTGCATCTATTTATATTAGATATGTATCTCATCTCAAGTAACACATTTCAAGTTTTGTTTTAGTTCAATTATCTCTACATCTAATTTATCTATCTTTTGTGAAAAAAAGGGTTGAAATATATCCTAAGAAGTTTTCTCTTCTCGAGACTAGTATTTTTAGGAAACCTTCCATCCTATCTACTAATCCATCTCCATTTTAAGGTTCTCTTCATTGTTTAGGTCATCAATCTCATTTTGAGGAGGACTCTTCAATTTCTTTTGTATCCATCATCATATCATCTAGAGGTTCCTTAAACCTCTCATATTTGATGTTACTCATTTTATTTATTAAAATTTCACTAATCAAAACAATTATAAGAAATTAGGTTCAACATTCTAGCATGCACAGTGGGACCCACCCTTCTTTGGTGAGTTTTTTCATTTTTTTCATTTCCATTCCTATTTTGCATCTTTCTTTTCTAATAATCTCACAAGTAGAAGCTTCGATTACTTGCGTGCATGGTGGATTACTTGCTTGGATCAACAACACATTTTCTCAAAAATAAAAATAAAAATGAAAATAATGTTATCTAGGTATTCTTCATTTTTCTCTATTTTCTCTTTTTGCATTATTTTTCCTTCTTGTCTACTTGACTTCATTAAATTTCACATTTCAATTTTGGGACTTAAAAAGAACCTCTTCATACTTACTTGGAAACATAGTCTAATTACAAGGTCAATCATGTGTATTCACTTCTTCCACACACATCCAAATGCACACATTAATTTACACCTGTATTAAACATCTCCTCATAGGTGGATATATTAGGATTTCATCGCCCAATAGAAAATTCATTGTGGTGTTTTCGGCATGTTTGTGCTCAATTTTATCTCACCCCGTTTGTCCTTGAAATTCTTCAGTTTGTGGGCTCTGTCGTATTTTATATTTCCACGTGTTGATGTGTGAAAGCTTTGTCCTTCATTTGGTTGCCATGATCAGTATTTTCTTTGGTTGAGGATCACTTAAAGTACAAAATTTATTTTCTATTCCTCTGTCCATGTGAAAGAATATGTAACTTGGGCATAAATTTAGGTTTTTCCCCTTCAATTTTTTCCAAAGTCATGTTTTGCTTTCCTTGTCAATTTTGTCCCAATATATGTGGAAACGTGGTCCCTTCGATTGGATGTGGTTCAAAGTGGATAAAATTTGTGCCTTAAATCATTTCCAAATTCTCTTTCCTTAAAGAAAGATTAATTTTGGATGCAGATGATGATTTCCTAGATTTTATGGTTTTATGGGTGTGTTTTCCCCACAAATTTATATCTTAGGATCTGTGGAAATGTGGCCCTTTTTATTAGATGCGGCTCATAAGGGAACTTTGAAGCTCTAAGGCCCACTTTAACTCAAGTTTTCTCCACATGGAGGGCCTGCGCTCATCTCAAAAGTCACCTCTAGGTTTGACCTTTGGAGTTGCGCTAGGGAGACACGTGGAGGTTTCCACTGCTTTTCCCAGACTTAGACATTTTCTTATGTGGCCGTTGTAACTTTGTCGGACCATGGACACGTGGAGGGTCGGTGCTCATTTGAGGATCCACCTCTGGGTTCTACCTTAGCAGCTACGCCAAGGAGACACGTGGTGAGCCCATGTGCTTGTTTGGGGTCTCCGCTTTTGGTGACCATCTCAAAGTTGCGTAAGGGAGACACGTGGAGGCTTCCACTGGATCCTCTCTATACTTAAAATTTTCAAGCATATTTCTAAGGCCTGGGACATGTGGAGGGCCCGCACCTATTTGGGGATGTGCCACTAAATTTTATTCTTGAAAGAGTGCCATGAAGAAACATGGAAACTTCCACTCACTCTGCCCTTGCTTGGACTTTTTAATGGCCAAGGAAAACTGTTTGGGACCTTAGACACATGGTGCTTTTTTCTGGTCCCTTAAACATTTTCAACAACTCTACCGGATTGAGACACATGGTGAGCTGCGCTTGTTTGGGGTCTCCACTTTTGGGCACCATACAAAAGGTGTGCCAAGGAGACACGTGGAGGCTTCCACTGGATCCTTTTATACTAAGACTTTTCAAAGGCCAAAAGGTGTTTTTCTTGGGCCCAAGGCACGTGGAAGGCCCGCACTTGTTTGGAAACTTGCCTCTATACCTCACCTTTTCAGTTACACCAAGGAAACATGTGGATGGCTCTAATACAAAGTTGAGAAGGAGTAGAATCAATGGTTTTGTGCATTGCATCTATTTTTATACCATTTTTGCTCCGACACTCCTGGAGATGTGAATACGCTTTGTTTTTCATCATTTTTTGATGAGGTTCCTCATCATTTTTGTCTTCAGAAAGTGCCATTAAATGGATTTAGAACTTAATTTGTGAGTCTAAGGATTGTAAAGGGTGATATTTTGAAGTTGGAATTGCTCGGGCACTTGCAAAAACGTGAATTACTAGAGAAGATGGATGCAGGGAAAAGTTGTATAGGAAAGAATGGGAAAAGGATAAAATGATGGAGGTTATAGGTGTAAAGGATTAAAAAGGTGTTTCCTCTAGGGTGAAAAGGATTACTTGTTAGATCCATCTATATAGAGCCACCGGAAAATGATTAAAACAAGGATTTCTCTCATGAAAGTGTTTCACCTGACTCTTAGATCGTTTCTTTGAAGTGTTGACAAAACAGATAGGGTAACGGTGTAGGAGGAATACATGTTCAAATGTTGGTTGATGGGTTGCTACGCGCGTATGACTTCTAAATCCATAGCTAATCGTGAGAGCCTTCTTTTGGCTAAGAGAAACTACCTGTAATGGAAAGCAAGACCACTAGAAGGAATTAAACAATATGTGTAGTGAACTACCTAGCATATGCTAGATCTGGGAAGTGTGATACTTCCTAGATGGCTATCAATCCACTATTTTAAACAATTTAATGTTGTAAACAAATTAAATCCTATTGTAACTTGAAATGATTTAGGTATCTCACTTAAAACACAATAAGAAATAGATCTAATCTAACAAGCTAAGCTAAAATAGAATCCAAAGGTCAAATGATTGGTTCTGGGTTCTGCAGGTTTAATAGAGGTCTTGGGTAGATCATAGGTGGATGAGGGTGAGATGAAATTTGGTGGGTAGGTCCTTGTTCTAGGCTGTATGGGAAAATACAGAGACCGATGTCGGTTAAGAGTAACCAACGGTGGTTAGGTGCAATCGGTGCCGGTTACTGTGGAAATATGGAAATGCCACAGAACAAGCTTTGGGTCTCCTTTGTGATTGCACAAAGGAATTTGGTTGATTGGGATGAGGTATTGGGTGACTGGGGTAGGATTTGGTTAGGCTTTAATGGGTATATAGAGGTGGAAATGTTGGAGAAGGTCAATAGGTGGCTAGGTAAACAATAGATGATAAAATGATGATGAAATGAAATAAACTAGAAAAGTATGACATTATACTTACTTGGATTCTGGTCCTGAATGCCTATGAGTGAGGGATGGAGGTGCTGATGAGGGGTTTTGAAGGCTGCAAGTGATCACCAACTGAAGGAAATCTTCTGCATGGGCTGCATGTACATTCCTCTTTGCTTGGTTAGATCGATCATGGGTGGGATAGGCTGTGTAGGAAAAGATGCTTAATATCCTTCCTTGCATGTGGATTCTCAATGGAATTTGCTCTCTAAAGATGTGTTATCTCTCTGAGATGTGTTTTTATCGCTAACCTTCTACTTTTTTCTTCCAACTTCCAACCTTGAGAATAAGGTTGTTTTGGTGTTAAAAGGGTAACCGACGACGGTTCTAGCTTAACCGACGACAGTTAGGGGTAATCAATGTTGGTAAAGGTGGGATTTCATAGGTTTAATAAACCAGGAGAGATCCTCTTGATTTCCTTGGATTTCATGTTGTTAACCCGCGGATTAGACTGGGAGCTTCTTAGGGTTTGGGTAAGTCTTAGTTAGTTATGGCAACTTCCTAAGAATAGGTCTTAGGTTGAGTTGGCTTGGTGAGGTGTCAAAGTGAACTATAAGTGTGTATATTATTTAAAATAAGATATTTAAATAATATATATAGTGAGGATAATGAATTAATTTAATTAAAATAATTAAATAAATATTAGTGGGGTGAAAGGGGCCATGGCTAGGTTAATGTGATGAAGGGTGTTTATTTGTCGAGGGACTAAAGGAGAGTGTGACCTAATTTTAGTGTCTACATTTTGTCCCTTTTTTTTGCATAGCTTGTATTGGTAAGTGACGCTAACAAAAATAAGATGTGGTTTCCCCATGTGTGGGTGAAGGTGATCCCCTCAAACTAGGAACTGACGAGGAAGTAGGTAGAATCGGTGAGTGGTTTGATAAAAGGTGAATGTGAGAAAGGGGAAGGTGGGGAATGGGAAAAAAGGGTGAAAGGTCTACTTAGGAAATTCTAGGTAATGGGTCTATGTCAAGGGTAGCAATAGTAAAATACACACACATGTATAAACCGTAAAGACGCTACCGGTTGAAGAGCAGGAAAACTCTACATTGCCTAAGGTCTATAGGTTTATCTGAACAAGGTTGAAGTGATTTCGGTATTCAATGTATATGATATGATCGGAAACACAACATAGGTTAGGTGCGGGAATGTGTAGGTATGTTCCGCACACCAAAGGTAGGTTCAGGATAAACGATCATGGAAATAGGCTAGGTAAGGTCATTAGGTCAACAACACAGGTAACAATGCCGCAAGGTATAGCGAACACATGAGGTCAAAGGTCACTAGCGATGGTCTAGGTCCAAATATCTAGGTCACGTGGCATGGGTAAGGTCAAGGTAGGGTTAAAATAATGATTCCCCAAAGGAGGAAAAAGGGAGGTAGTAAATGATGAGGTCAGGAAGGTGAGGTAAATGGTTTGGGTAAAGGTGGGGTGGGGTAAATGATCAGGGTGAAGGTTGGGTGAGGCAAAAAAATGAGGTAGGGGAGGGTAAAAGGGTAAAATTTAGGGCAATGTGTAGGTGAGGGTGACCGATGCTGGTCAAGGATAAATGAAATGGTATAGGTCAACCGATGACGGTAAGGTAGGGCATATGACTAATGTTGGTCAAGGGTAACCGATGTCGGTTAGGTCGGCTTGGTTATAAAAAAAAATCCATGTTTTTGTTATTCATTTGTTATTTGCGAAGTGAGAAAATGACAAAAAAGGGAGAAAAGAGAGAAAAGTGTCTGGAAAAAATGGGACAGTGAGCTGGTAGTGTGATTAGATGAGGGTTTGGTTGGGGAGTAGCGGGTCCATGAGATCAGGGTGAGAGATTTGATTGATCGGAGGTTACGGGTAGCTATTCGGTGATGGCGAAGGTCGGAGAGGGATCGGGCGGGCCACCGCATCAAGATGCTAGGCGTGCCACTGAAATGGTGGCAACACGATGAGGTAAGTGCCCTACTCTACATTGTGGATTTGATAGATTAGAGGAGTAGATTATTATTATTTGTTGGTTTGTTGTGGTTTTTTGGTTGTTTGGTGGGTAAAAATTAAATGTGGGTATGGGGGAATAGCGGGAAAAAGAGGAAGGGGAGGGTAGTAAATGGTATAGGTGGGGTGGGTAGAGATATAAAGGGAGTGTAGGTCATTTTAGGTGGGGTAAAAGGGCAGGGGGAGGGTTTTAGAAAAAGGGGGGTTTTAGGAAGATGCGGGTTTTTCCGCGATAATGATTGGCGTCGGTCATGTGTGGCCAGCGTTGGTTATGTGTCATCGGTATCGGTCACCAAACAGGTGACGATGTCGGTTAAAGGGTAACCATGGTTAGTAAGGGTTAACCGGTATCTGTCACCAAACAGGTGAAAATGCCGAGTTTAAAGGTGACCGGTCGATTAGGATGAACTTATATTGGTCAAGCTTGTAGGCACAAGGGTGTAAAAGTGATGTGGGCTAGGTAATTGAGATGGGTAGGGTGAAAATAGGGTGGAGGGTAATGATAATTGGTGAATATGGTCATGGTAAATGTGGATTAATGACGTGATTAGATTAGATACAGGGGAGAGCGTAGTTACATACACAGGATAGGGTTTCACCTCTACTAGTGACATTGTATGGCACAAAGACCCTGTTGGAGTTGCAGACATCTGGGCGGCGGGCTTGAGTGGGATTTGTCGCTATAGACATGTTGTTTGGTATCCTATCTTGATGGTCACGCTCATTGATAGATGGGATCCTACGACCAACATGTTCCACTTGCCGATGGGTGAGATGACTATCACCCTGGAGGACGTGTTCCCGATTCTACGGTTACCCATATTGGGTGTCCAGGTTTACTCTATCTCCTCTGAGGCCTCAAGAGGAGCTGATTGGGATTGTATTTGGTGAGGGGGCAGTTGATATGAGATTCCATAGCACCAGTTTGAGCTATGGATAGATGTACCTATCCCATTCGGATGAGACGAGGCTAGTGGTTTTGTTGATGGAGGTAGTGTGCTGCTATGCACTGCCAGATGTAGAGGGTGGATGCTTTCCCTTATCACTGATGGGGGTACTCCACGACATGATGGTGCATGAGACCCGCTATAATTGGGCACCAAAATTCTTGGTGTAGCTATATGGAGAGCTGTAGGCATATGGGAAATTACACAAGTTTAGCCTATACTGTACATTTAAACTACATTGCTAGGCATACGAGCACATAGTGTGTGTGTGACCTATAAGGATGCCCTAAGCAGATGCATTCCCACCTATATTTGTGTGGGTGGGATATAGGAGATGGGTGCTGGTGATAGGAGAGAAGAAATCGAATAGGCCGACACATGATGTGGCCCATTTTTGGTAGTTACTAGAGGGATTGTCTAGAGTGGACATTATATGGAGGCCATATGTGGGATTCCCCTCATATAGGCATATGCATGAGGAGCTAGCTAAGCTCCAGCTAGAGAGGTGGATACAAGGTCGTCGCCGTGTCGGGGAGGATGAGATGATCTTGGTAGACAGAGTCCGATGGTAGTTCGGGATCTTACAGGACATTCCTCCACCCTTCCCATAGTATCGAGAGAGATGACATGGAGAGGTCCCTACCTCTACCACAACCTATAGTTCCCATAGGGGAGGAGGAACAACTAATGGATCGGTGAATAGATGACGCCGGATGTATAGATAGGTACATGTAGTGGTGGGTGGCTCAATTATGAGCCATACCACCCAGCCAGGGAAGCCAGACCTAGCTACCATTATAGTGCAGAGAAACACCCTACAGGGGCAGGTAGCTACACTGCCGATTACCTAGCCGAGTAGACTACGACACACACACTGGAGGGTTCAGGTAGAGGTAGCAAAGCTACACATACAGTGGCTAGTTTGCAGGTCCGAGATGGCGATGGAGGAGATGGAGATGGTTAGGGGGTGGTCGGTGGTAGCCTTATAGGCTCAGTGGGCAGGTTTACGAGGTCACTTGGACACAACCTGGCATAGATTGGGGCCTTACAGGTCCGTAGATACGAGCACGAGGGGGTAGGGGCACCACCACGAGGCATTGGGATCGGTCCCGGTTCACAAGTAGGCACATGGCGGGTTGTTGTAGGGTAGGTACAAGGGCTGAAACCTATGGGACCACCATAGACTGTTCTTGTATCCAGGTTACAGGATGCCCTAGGTGAGGTGAGATAATATCAGGACCAGCTTATGGCGGTGGAGATAGATTTCATCTTCTATGCCGATTATAAGGCACAACAGCATCCAAAGTGAGGCGATGAGATCCCACACTAATAGTGTGGATAAAATAGGAGGTTAGCGAACTCCAAGGCCCAATCAGGGAGAGGCCATTAGTGCATGGTGACTAGCTCTAGGTGAGGTGTCAGTAGGGACATAGGAGGTCAAGGGTACAGGTGACACAGAGATGGAGGACATCTGACGAGATGCCTAACATGTGGTCACCTGGTTTTGATGTATACTAGTTATTTATTTTTGATATATATACCGTCATGCATGTTGAAGACAGTGAGGATGTACGAGTGATTTGTATATTTTGATCATATACCAGCCTATGTGCCAAAGAGATTTTGTATTGATTTATTCTTTTTGTATATATGAGACCGGCCTACGTGCCGATGACATTTTGTATTGTATATCGGCTGACAACATTTTGAGATGATGGACATGATGAGATAGGCATGTATATTGAGATACACATTTATTTATTTATATGATGAGATACATGGTATTTTGTGATTTGTTGATGTGTTTATGAGATATTGGTTTATGGCTTGTGGTAGATGAGATATGAATTTTTGTTTTGATAGGGATAGAAATTAGGTGAGTTAGGCATGGAGTCAGGTTAGTTTAGGCATGGATCGATTCAAGTTGGTTAGGCATGGTTGAGTTAGGTTTAGTTAGGCATGGATTGAATCAGGTTGGTTAGGCATGGATTGAGTCAGGTTATAGGCATGGATGAGTTAGTTTGGTTAGGCATGGATCGTGTTGAAAGTAGGTGAAGTTGTGATTCATTATTTTTTGTAATGAACGATATTATGGGTCACATGTGAGATGTGGTATAATCTATGAATAGTGATGATAGAGAAATTGTAGGCATAATAAATGTATGTTGTGATAATGTTTAAAATATGAAACAACTTGTTATGTATGTGGATTAATTTCCAATTTTGTATATAAAAGGGAATCTAAGTGAGATATGGTGTAAATGGTGGGGAACATGGAAGATAAATTATTTAGGGTAGAGAAATGGCCGAGCTAACCTCCAAGGGCCCCATGCCCTCAGAGTCCTACCTACATAGTCCCCACAAAAAGGGACCTTAGGCTGATGTAGTTCTCCCATAAGCTAGGGAAGAAAATGAGGAGGTTTGAAATTGAGTTGGTAGGTTTTTGGGCATGTTGTGGGTTTAGATCTACTAGGTGTGGAAAATTATAGGTAAAAATCATGTAGGTGGGGGAAATTGTGGTGAAAGAATAAGATTATCCCAAAATTAAGTTTCGAGGACCAAGTCCTATATAAAGCAATCAAAACGTAAACAAAGATGGCTAAAAAATAAGAGGGGGCAATAAAGCCACCTAATTGGGTGGGATCATACTGAGTAGATGATACCTAGGAGGAGGTGATGAACGTAAGACCCTAAAGACATTGGATGATTGACTGTTCTATAGTGAAATGGAGGCATATGATCACCAAATGTCTAAGTTCCAAGAAGTCCCTTGAGGCAGTGAGGAAATGAGAGTGGGAATGGCAAGAAGGGTGAAAGGTGGTTAAATTTTTATGTGGCATGAGGTAGCATGCTCGTCGGGCAAGAGATCCAAGGTCACAATGGGTAAGTCCATGACTAAAAATGTTTTCTGTGTTGACTTGTATCTAGATAGACTAATCGATGCGGGAAGTCTATATGGGAAAAATTAAACTCCTTGAGGTCTTCGTGAAGCTGATCGATGCGGGAAGATTCGGTTACTCTCATTTTTTTAGAGCTTTACATAGTTGTCCTTCGAGGGAGTAGTCTATTTATAGTAGCAATTGTCGAGAGGAAGATGTCCTTTTGAGGGATTCATCTTTTTATTAGAAGTTTGACTCAAGGAGTTTGGTCCCATTGTGAGGTATTTGCAGTCATGGACAAGACCAAGGTGAAAGATAGGACTCTTTTTCAAAGGGAAGGTGAAATGACTATGGGATCTCATCTAAAGGTAGATGAAAAGTATCCATGAGAATCATGTTATGTGCAGTGTTGTGGTACACATATTAAGAGAAGATAACTAGTGACAGGCACTCAAATGATTCTTGTTTAATCATTGGTGAGGTGTATGGAGTGAATGACACTCAAGGGATGAGCATGAAAAGAGAAAAAAGGGAAGTTAGGACTAAAATTCAACAATAGAATGGTCAAAGATGTAAGGCGTTAAGGGGCTCAAGTTCAGGTTTACCCTCAAGAGAAGATAAACGATAAGCACCTGATCCATATGTATGAGTTATGATGTATGGTCTAAGCCAATTAGGAGCAAATTTTCCCCATTTACTTTTTCTACTTTGGTTATGTGTTGATTTTCTTTCAGGACAAGGTCACCAACTTGGAAGGTTCATTCATGAACACGTTTGTCATAGGCACATTTGATATGTTTTTGGTTAACTTAAAGGTGATCCAGAGCATTAAGATGACGTTCATCTAATAACTCTAGATGTGCTAAATGGTCCAGATGAAATTCATTATTAGTGAGCATGTCATGGAGAGAAATGTAGAGTGAGGGGATTTGGACTTCGAGAGGCAAAACAACCTTTGTACGGTAGACTAGAGAAAATGGTGTGGCCACAGTGGAAGTGTGAATACTAGTGCGGTATGCCCACAGGGAAAAGAATGTGCATATGCCAATCCTTCCCAGTATCGTCAAGCACTTTCATGAGAATTTTATTGAGGGTTTTGTTAGTGGATTCGGCTTGGCCATTGGTTTGTGGGTAATAAGGTGATGAGAAACTAAGCTGAATGCCAAAGGTGTTACAAAGTTTTTGCAATGTTTTGTTTTTGAATTATTTTCCATTGTCAGTGATGAGGCGATGAGGAACACCAAAGCACCAAATGATGTGGTGGTTAATGAACTCACATATTTTCTTATCTTTCGTGGAATGAGTGGTATGGCTTCCACCCATTTTGTATAGTATTCGGTAGTAGCGATGATCCATTGATGGCATTGGGATGAATGAGGATTGATGTCTATGATAAGATCCAAACCCCATTGAGAGAAGAGCCAAAGGTCACAAGTGACCTGTAAGGCATGACTGGGTGTATGATGAAGATTGGAATGTTGTTGGCATTTTACAAAATGTTTGACGTAGTCATAACAATCATGGTTAAGGGCCAGCTAGTAATAGCCTAGGCAAAGAATATGCTTAGCAATAGTAAGGCCACTGAAGTGGCCTCCACATATGCCATCATGAACTTCCTTAATGGTATAAGGAATTTCAAAACTTGTGAGGCATCATAAGAGAATACCATCAAAGCCACATTTATAGAGGATTCCCCCAAATCACATAATGAGAGACCTTTTTAAGGAAGGTGCGTTGTCCGTTACAGGTGAGATCAGGAGGTAAGATGGAGAGAGAAAGGTAGTTGGAGTATTTTTATACCAAAGGTCACTCAGTTCCGGGGTAGCAATTCCAATCAAGTAAACATTGTGAGGTAAATAAGAGGGTGATTGGAGTCATTATATGGTGAATTGGGTATTTGGGAAGCTAAGCATGCCATGGTATCTGAAAATTTGTTGGTTGAACATGGGATGGTTTGAAGGGTGTAAGGGTCAAAGGTGGTAAAAAGTATGTCTACATGATTTTAATACTTTTGAAGTATCTCATTATGACATTGGTACATACCATTGACTTAGTTTATGACCAATTGAGAATCACCAAATATGTTGATTGATTTAACATCTAGGGCATAGGTGGCTTGGAGACCTAGTACGAGCGCTTTGTATTCGGCAATATTATTGGTACATTCAAAATATAGTTTGAAAGATAAAGGCATGGGTTCTCCATCAAGAGGAATGAGGATAATACCAGCCCCACCCCCACACTGACACTTATAACTATCAAAGAAGAGTGTCATTTGGTAAGGGGGTTCATCCGAGGAAAGGGTAGCAATCGACTCATCTGGAAAGTCAAAATTAGAGGGTTGATCCCCAGAAATAGGTGCATCGGCCAATTGGTCGGTGATCACTTGGCCCTTAATGGACTTTTGATTAATGAATTCAAGGTCAAGATCAGATAAAATCATAAGCCATCATGCGACACACTGATTTTGATAAGGTTTTGCGTACATGAAGTGTAAGGGGTTGGTGTTGGTCACAACATAGGTTTTGTGGTTGAGTAGGCAATGACGAAGTTTGGTGGCAATGAAGACTAAGGCTAAGAAAAGTGTTTTAGGATGGTTGTATCGGGTTTCATAGTCCAAAAGAGTATGGCTTATGTAATAAACTGCCTGCTACCTGTGTTGTTCATCATGATGAGCGAGCATGGCTCCCAAGGAATGATCGATAGCAGAGATATGTATAGGTAGAAAGGTTGATGATATTTAGGTGGGATGAGTACGATTGGTTGGAGAAGGTATTGTTTTAAGGCCTAAAAATATTTATGATAGTCATCATCCCATTTAAAGGAGACATCCTTCTTGAGCAGATGATGAAATGGTTGACATCGATCAGATAATTGTGAAATGAAACGGTGAATGGACTACAACTTACCTTGTAGGCTATGGAGTTCTCGAAGGTTAGTAGGTGGAGGCATTTTGAGAATGGCCTTGACTTTAGCAGGGTCAAATTCTATACCACGGAGGGAAATGATAAATCCCAGGAGCTTTCCTAAAAGAACCGTGAAGATGCACTTCTTAGGCTGAAGGTGGACGTAATATTTAATGAGGCAGTCAAAGATGGTTTTAAGGACGGAAAGGTGCTTGGAGAGATATTTAGATTTGGCCAAGAGATCATCCACGTAATCTTCCAATATGCGATGCATGATATCATGGAAGATGTAAGTCATAGCCCATTGATATGTGGCACCAGCATTTTTAAGGCCAAAAGGCATGACTTGATAGTAGAAGGTCCCCCAAGGGGTGATGAATGAGGTCTTGTGTTGATCTTCTAGGGAAAGAAAAATTTGGTTATAACCTGAGAAGCCATCCATGAGTGATAGCATCTCATGACCAGCGGTGAGGTCAACCAGTTGATCAATACTGGGTAAGGGAAAGTCATCTTTTGGGAAGGCTAGGTTGAGGTCACGAAGTCCATGCAAATGTGGAGTCCCCCTGTTGCTTTAGTGATAGGGACAATGTTAGAAATCCAATGAGGATAATCAATGGGTAAGATGAAGGAAATGGAAAGAAGGTGCTAAAGTTATTCTTTGATGAGAAGAGCAATGTGAGGGTGCATTTTCCTCAGCTTTTGTTTGATGGGTTTGGCATTGGGAATGGTTACAATATTGTGGACCACTATGGTGGGGTCAATACCGGGCATGTCTGCATAAGACCAAGTGAAAGCATGGTTATGATCTTTGAGAAAAGAAGTGATGGCTTCCTGTTCAGAACATCTAAAGATTGTCCATCTTTAGGATGTGCGGGTCATCCTAAGTATGAATGTTGATCTCAATAGTTGATTCATTCAACATGGTTTACATCTCAGAGGGTAAAAACTGATGAATATATGAGTCTTCTGCACCAAGTTAGGTGAGTATGGATTCATCATCCTGACATTAAATGATGTTAATTATATGTGTGTCATCATTGATCATTTCAAGATACAAGAAGGGAAGAGTGGAAGGGGCCAGGCCTTCACGTTGATAAGTCAGAGGCCCCAAGGAAATGGTGTTTATGAAAAAAAAAGTTAGGAGGGATAGATTTAGGATCCATCGACTTCGTCGATGAGGATGGTGATGAAGGTGGAGTGGGTGAAGAAGGTGGAGAAGAGCTAGTGTCTTTAATGAGTTCAATGCGGCCTTGTTTGGAAGGTGGTTCAGGGAATCCGATACCACTATGGTCGTTATGTTTGTGGGTGGTACATGGAATAAGGGTATGGCATCCTTGCTCATAAAATCCAAAACCAAAACCCTTCCACGCACATCGGTGCAGGAAGGTGTGGGAAAATGGCAATTGGTAAGTGATTGGAAGTCAGTGGAAAATAGGTGGGTTTGTGATGGTGGTTCATGTGTGTAAGTGGTAGTATCAAGTCCCCCATAGGTGAGACTAGTACGAAGGTGAGGAGGACCATAAAGGAGATGTCTCTTATACGGTGATCATAGCGAGGGTGTTGGTGAAGGCTTCCAATTTTCATACTCATGTGGAGTAAGGAATGTGTTGACACTATATATGCGGTACTCCCCCAGAGTGAGGCATTGAAAAACACCTTCCAAGGGATCGGTGGTTGGTATGTAGGTAGCTAGTATGGATAATGTGTTGGAGGTCGATGCGGAGGTGGAGTTAATGGATTGGGAAGCTGATGGGTCAACCGTGGAGGTTATGGTAGTGGTAAGAATGGAGGAGGTATGTGTGGTAGAAGCAAAGTGGTCAGTTTGGTGGTGGAGGTGTAGGTGAAGTGGTAGTGGATGCAAAGATAGATGGCTTGATAGGTATGAGCACATCATTGGGTCGATAAAGCATGTTACATGTTTTGAAAGGTGAGGGTCCGCTGGAATGGTATAATTTGTCCTTCGTGTTCAAACATTACACAATGATGCAAAGTGGAAGGAATGCAACCCATGCCAAATGGATCCAAGGTCTGCCAAGCAACAAGTTATATTAGAATTCCCCTCCAAAACATTAAACAATTCTGGAATAGTTTAGGGACCCATGTGAATGTGAAGGATGACAAGACTTAGTGTAGAGGTGATAACATCATTGAATGCATGTAACATGACCACGATGTTTATGCATAAAATTGTTTGGTATGCACATTTGAGCAAATACATGGGATGAAATGATGTTAATGCTAGTGCCCCCATCAATCATCACACGACGTACCCATATGTCATCGATGTGGACAGAGATGAAGAGGGCTAGGTCTAGGTCATCATTTTGGTGTGGCATGATCTCTTCCTCTGAGAAGCTAAGGGAGGCTACTTGGTGAACAAGGTGGGGTGAAGATGAAGATGGTAATTTGGTGAGAGAGGCTACATGATGGGGTGTGATAATGGAGGCTACGGGTGTAGGGTCATTGGGTAAAACCTCAATAGATTGAAGAACCTCCATGAGAGCTTAATGATGGGATTTTGAGGTTTGAATGAGGTCATATAGGGACATTTTGAGGGGAGATTGGTGTAATTGTTTGAGCATGGTGTGATGTGTGATGCCATTAGAAATGGGGTATGTGGGGTTGCAGATAGTTATTTTAGGTATGGGTGCAAATGGTATGTTGGGTATAGGATTAGTTGGTGGGTCAGTTGCCTTTTCTTTACCCTTCTACACATGTGTAGTGATGTGTATCATGTTTATTTGAGGGGAGTTGGAAAATGGAGAAGGTGTAGGATGAGTGGTATAACAACATGAAGGGAAAAAACCTACCAGAGGAGAAAAAGCCTTGTGAGGTGAGCTGGGTGCAATGACATTGGGGTGGTGGTGTGGCAAGTTCTATGATGCAAACCATGTTAATTTCAAATCTTGGGTGTGTCTCTAGGAGCTATGAGGGTGGAGGTTGTGGTCATTGAGTGGGTAGTGTGGGAATGGGTGTTGGTGTAGCAAGATCCTCATCAAGAAGGTCGTCATCGTCAAAGTTGGCCTCTGGAGGACACAAATAGATAAGGAAGGTTTTCAATGCCTTACAGTTCTCCACATCATGCCTTGACACATGATGGTATGTGGAAATTTTAGTATTGTCAAACCCTTTTAGCTTGGGATTGAGGGGGTCGTAAGGTTTGAGTGGTGGTAATGTGATGATAGAAGTCTAAAGGAGGTTGGTTCAAATTTTGGCATAAGACCTGCTAGTGGATCACAATGGGAAGTGAACATGGTTTTGGGTGTAGGTGTGGTTGATTTTGAGGAATGATCTTCAAGAAGAGGAGGGGTCGAGCTATGGGTTTGGGTCTTGGTTTTGGGTGTTGGTCATGTTTGTTTAGGTATGGGTATAGTAGATGGACAGGTAGGAGGGTATGTGGTTGTTTTGACTACCTTGTTGTGGGGTAGTGGAGTTTTGCTTTGGGTGTACGAGGTGTAGGAGTTTTATTTTAAAAAATTGTTGGGTAAAGGTGAATTGGGTGTACGAGGTACGTAGTAAAAGTAGATAGAGGAAGAGGGTGAGTTACTTTATCGCACTACCCAAAATTGTAAGAATGCTACCTGCTAGAATGATGTTACACATGCCCCAATGATGATATAGGTCTCATCGCAAGGTGTTCGAGATCCAAAAATCTCTCCAAGTGTATGTTAACATCCCACATGCCCCTCTTAGCCTCCGCATGCTGCTTTTTCTCTTTCCCCCTATTTTCCTTTGCTTTTTGGTCTTTAGTGACGAAACCGCTACCCTGGCAGGTAGCGGTCTCGTGACCGTCGCGCGTAGGAAGGGCGGCGGTCCTGTAACCACCGCCCTACTTAGGGCGGTGGTCCTTCACGCATTTTATAACATGCTTCTTTTAATGCGACTCACATAAATTTTCAACTTTTACCAGCTTTCTCATCCGTTTTTGCTTTTATTTATGATTTTTGTTCCTTAGAATAGTGTTTCTTCATTATTTATAGTAAAAGAGTCCTAGTTGGAGTTACCTTTGGGTGAATGGAAATTCTATAAATAGCTAGTTTGATTACAAGTAAATGGCCCCTCAAAAATGCCTCTCATCCTCTCATTTCAATAGTTTAGTCTTTCAGTTATTGCTTAGGAATTCAATAGTTTTCATTTGTTGCATGTATAGTTAGTCATAGTTTGCTATTTAAAGCCACATAATCTTCTTGTTCTATTGTTATTATTGTTTTATACAATCAATTGAGGTAGAATAGTTTCATTTTTAGTCTGAAGCCATTAGTGTTACAGGTTTTGTTCATCAAGAAGGATAGTTTCAGGTTCTAGATGTTTTGTGTTGATGACTGACTGCATAAGCCAAGCCAAGCTCTATTCTCTTGCGCTATCCCTCTCCTACTCACATTGTATTCAATCTACATCCAAAACTACCATTGTTCCAATACCTACTTCTATTGACGCTAGCATTACACACTTTTCTAGATTCACGTGAGCACGAAGGAACGAGGAGACCACACTGAGGGGACAAAGCCACACACAATCGGATTTGCCACTGTTCTGTAAAATCTAGGTTCAAGCTATCAAAGTTCTAGTTAAAACATATCAAATAGAGTAGTGAATCATTTCATTTCAGTTAATCTCACTTTCGATATTGCGGGAAGCTATGGGGATTGATAGTTTCTGAGAAACTATGATTCATTCCTCACTTCTGAGGTAAGATTGGGGGTCTTTCAAATAGATTAGATCAGTTATTTGGTTATTCAGAATAGATTCACAACTGCACAGCAGTAGCTATACTCGGCTACTTTGTTTGTTTTAAATTCTATTATTAGCTTAGTTGTTGTTTTCTAGATATATTAAATAGTTGTTATCTTAATTTTGTTAAATACTCTGTCAAAAATACAAAAATAGAGAATTTATATATGTTGTGGATATACTTTACATAATTAGTTTACTTTGCTTTAGTTAGATTTATATTGTTTCTTTTGTATGACAATCACGGGACCTAGGGAGCCCAGAGAATACATATTTGAGCCAATCGTGCCTCAACCCAATCTTGTTGTAGCAATAACTGACATAGACCAAAATCTCAAAATTTAGGTCTTCCGAACAACAACAGACCTACAAGAAATCAGCTCACAATTAAGAGGATTAAACATAGAAGACGATAAAGCACATATGTTTTGGTCAAACCAGCCAAACTACAGATTTCCCTAATAAATATCCACATGACTGTAGAAGGGCTTGAAAGAGAGAAAATGTTCGGTTGTGATCCTTTGGTCTAACAACCAGACATAGGAGACATCCTCATTGACATAGACATTGGCTTAAGAATTCAAGTTGCCATAATGCCTGTAAGGTACTCTGAGAAGATTGCACAACTTTTAGTTCTAAACATAGAGGCCGAAAAGGCATACAAATATTGGATATTAGGGATTAGGGATTGATTCTGCACATGACCATAGTAGGCCACAATGACCACGAACCTACGGTTGTGATCCATAGATCCCACAACCCAATGGGCCCACAGGTCAATTAGACGTTGATGCTGGTTTACACACATTAGTATTTAAGTCCTCTCCACTTCCACCAATCATCATCGCACAACTATCCTCATTAGACATAGCAGCTAATCAAGCTAAGGATTTCTGGACTAGACCAAAGAATCGCCCATAGAATCCACCATACATCCATCATCCATTTTTCATGACCCTATCGGGGGATATCTACGAAGCACCCACAGGTTATCTTCCACGTATTCCACAACCTATAGATCGGATCACACCAGAGCTCGATATTGATTGGAGCCTTCAAGCAGTCATCCTCACCAAACGATCTATCATGGCAATTCAGGTTAGGAGGGCCTTCTTTGCCTTAGATTCATAGATTCCATTTGTGCGCATTAAAGACATAAGATTTCCTAACTAGTTTTTCTACGCCCCACATATATTCCATCCCCACCGGTTGTCTTGGCATGACCTCGGGAGGTCAGGTGTGAGGAAGAGTTACTTGTAGATTCCCATGCTCGCTTGTCACTTTTCGATCATACAGCTTACCCATGGGGATAACGTGGGTGCTATGAAGGTAGATGATGTAGGTCATGCTTGGAGTGTGAGAGACAATGACTGAAGTGTAGTGGGTAGTGAAGCAATAGCGAGGGTATTAGAGGTATGGGTGGTAAAGAGGCTTGCAGTGTAGGAGTAAGTCGGTTGGGCATCTGGGTAGGTTAGAGGTTTGTGAGGAAGGAATGGCTTGTTGTGTTTTTGGTTTATTGGTGGGTGGAGGTTTCTTGACCATGTGGGGAAGTTGAGATCCTAAGACAGACGTGATAGGTTAGGTGTGATTGGTATAGCTGAGGTATGAGGTCGATGGGTTTGGTTTTTTTGTTTGGGTGTAGGAGTAGGTATGGTGTTGACTTTGGAGGATGTAGCTAAATCCAATTTGATAGGTGGATGAGTAAGGTTGGTGGTCGGGGTGACCCCTAAAGTGGTAATAGGTTTAGTTGAGGAAGATGTTGTATGTGTGGATTTGGGTTTAGATGTAGGTCGGGTTATGGGTAAGGGTGTGATTTGAGCTATAACAGGTGTCATGGAAGGGGTTGTGATAGAGGTGGTTGTGTTTGGTTCGATTGGTCGAAATATTTTTGGGTAGATAGTGGAGGTATCAGCAAGGGATCTCTGCATCTGTGTTGAGACTGGAAGTAGAAGACACCCCCATAGTAAGGCTCTATCCACATAATCTAAGTGATTGGCCAAACATGAGAACAACATGTTTGTAGGTGGAGTTGATGAGGACCTAATGGAAATTCCCGTAAAATGTGTCTTAGAGATAGGGAATTGGCTAGCTTTAGCTTCCGTGGGTAAGAGAGCCAAAAGTAGGTCTGTAGGATTTTGGATAGCTAATGGAGAATGCTCGCCAAGAGGCAATGATTTCTCAACTAGGTCTATGATGGGTGGAGGAGATGATGGGAGCTCCTCTATAAGTGAAGGAACATATAGGTGCTCCTATGTGGGTGTAGGAGGTAATGGGTGCTCCTCTATGGGTGGAGGAGGTACTGTGGATAAAGGTTCTCTAAGTGGTGAAGCTAGGGGTGAGATGGTCTCAATGTTAGCGGAAGACTCCTCCATAGGTGATGAAGGAGATGAAAGGTGTTCCTTTGTTGGTGAAGGAATAGGGGAGGTTGGTTCTGATGCGGAAGGAGGATTTCGGGATAGGATCTCCTCTATGGAAGGAATGTGGGGTAATTGGGAGGTGAAAGGTACATCATTAAAGATAGCGTGGACCTCGCGGGTATGGGTATCATGAGTTGAGGTCTCATCGGTTTGATCAGACGAAGGGGCATGGTTGGGAAATGGTTTCTTGAAGATGTGTAGGTTCTAGTTGGTAGGTGCATTAGGATTATCCATGGTTAACTCACCTTTCTCAAGAATTTCTTGGACAATATTTTTGAAATTGATGCAATTTCCATCACTATGCCCCTTTACTCGATGATAATGATAGAAATCATGTTCTTTATACTATGCAGGCATGGGGTGAGCAGGGTCAAAACCTGTGTGTGGTTTTATGGGTGGAAGAGTGATGGCTTCATCTTTGATA
Organism: Taxus wallichiana var. yunnanensis; assembly: GCA_018340775.1. Classification (NCBI taxonomy): domain Eukaryota; kingdom Viridiplantae; phylum Streptophyta; class Pinopsida; order Cupressales; family Taxaceae; genus Taxus; species Taxus wallichiana. The sequence goes on along the minus strand of CM031241.1, from coordinate 583,531,812 downwards.
AGCTTTTAGAAGACATAAGAGTAAGGTTCCCTAATTGGGGTATATTTCTGTTGCTCTCGTCTGAATTGAAAATTCTAGATAGGTGAGAGATCAGATGAAGGGGTAGCCTGGTTTGATGGATGAGCTAGGCCGGCCTTGAGTACCACTGCGTTAGCGATGCCCTTAGCTTTTGAATAATTGGTTTTTGGTTTGGAAGAAGAAGAATTATCATTCAAATTGAATGCTGAATTATTATTGCGTAATTGGATTTTCTTCTCTTCGATGGCGTGAATCTCTAATTTTTGTGCCATAGTGAATGCTTCATCAAATGTTCGAAGGTTTGGACCTGCAAGGTCGGCGAGATATGTCTAGCACAAGCCCGTGTGAAGAGATCGATGAGTTCTATTTGTGGTAGTTGGAAGGTAAGTTGGTTGATCAGGCTATGCCAGTAAGCAACAAAATCTATGATAGATTCGTCCTCATACTAACGTGTGGAGTATAGATCGGTCATGGTAACCTTCTTGATGATATTGATAGAGAAATGATCCAAGAAGGCTTGGGCTACCTGATTGAATGAGAATATAGAGTGTCTAGGTAACCCACTATACAAATCTAATACAGGTCTAGTGAGGGACATGGGAAAGGTTCTCAAGAGCAAGGCATCATCATGAGCGATCAGATAAGACTCGTGTTTGAATGACCACAAATGCTGCTGCACGGGTCTTCTTTACTATTGAAATGATTGAATTTAGGAATTTCCCAATGCACGAGGTATGAGTGGATAGGAATGGATGGGTGGATGGGCTCGTTGTAAATCTCATCATAGGTGAGAGTGTTGCGGGAGCCTAAAACCGATGCCTCCAATGTCTGCATCTTATCCAACATCAATTTAATTAGGTCATTGGTGGGTTGTAATGATTGGGTGTCTCCTGTAGCGTGAGAGGGTTGGTTTTGGAAATATGGGGCTTCCATGTAGGTTGATTGAGAAGAAGGTATTGAAACAGGCGAGTACGTATCCGGTGTGTATAATGGATGAAATGGGAGGTTGTTGGTAGTATGTATATGGGGGTGGAAGGGTTGTGGTAACCCTAGTGGCAATAGGGGCTAACGATTGTGGAATGGAAAGGACCACATTCTGAAATGGGGTAGGGGTCACCGACACTAGAGGTGGTAATGTAGATATGGGTATGTGTGAGACATTAGGGGTGGATGAGGTTGTGTTTGGGGTAGTTGTCACGGGTATGGTGGATGTAGTAGGTTCCGCATGAGGTAGAAGACATGACAATTATAGCGGGTATAGGACCTAGTTATGAAATGACCGGTGTAAGGTAGATGTAGGAATCACGGAGCCGATGGGGACCGATGCGGGAGTGGGAGTGAGATTCAGGGGGATAGATATGGGCATGCTTTGTATATCAATTGACCTGAGGCATCTCGAGTGGATGAATGGGAAAGGTAAAACTGCAAAGCGACAGGGTTTTGGTTAAGGAGTCATGCAAACTCCTCATCTCTGGTAGTGATAGTAATAGGTTGGATGGGATCCATGGCTGGTGATAAAATGGAAGGTGGTGAAGGACTAGGTAGGAGTGGTTGACAACTGGTGTGAAATACGAGTGCACTTGCTTGTCTTTGGGTCAGCACCATGTGAACTAGTACTGATCAGGTAGGGTTGCTTCTTTGTAAATGACACGAGAATAGCAAGAATAGGTGAATATGGCAGAAAAAAGTGGATTAGGTACCAAATGGTAATTGGAATGTGATCGGGATAACGATGCTCGTTAGGAAAACCAATGCCGATCTAGGTAACTGCGCCGACCACTGTAGAAAATGGTCGGTGAGTGAAAAACAAGGCGAAGGTGAAATCTAATAGGTATGCCAAATATTATGATGTTTACAACGTCAACGGGTATGATGGTAGTGACGGGAATGTGAAAAGTGGAAGAAAATGGACAAAAATGTCCTTTTGAGTAGGTCAACAAAAGGACCTAGAAGCGACGTCAGTTGGGTATAACCAATGGTGATCAGAGGTAACTGACGATGGTTACTATGAAATCAAAATAGTAATGAAAGAAAATTGGTTGTGAATTAAAATATGGTGTGGAATTAGACCCATAATTTTGAGAATGATGATGATATGGCCCAAGCACACTTAGGTGAAGCCAAAATACACCAGTTGTGATGAGGAGCATGTAAGGATGAACAAAAAGTGAAGAATGTGATCTCTCAACTCAAAATGCAAGCCAAGAAGAAACACTAAGAAAATGTGATCCTAGGAGTGCCTTTTCTATTATTTTTGTTTAGATTATGCTATTTAAGGATTGACACATGAATCGTGAAATAGAGTTTTTGGTAAGGATGGCTTCCTACAAAGAAGGATATCTAAAAGGTGAGGTTTTAGGTATGTTATGGTGGGGGCGGGCTTCACTCTGAAGTAGGACTCGAGAGACTAGCAAGCTGGGTGCCCACTATGTCGTGATTGTGTGATCACCTATAGCTTCTTCCAGGTAGTATGTTGTTTAAGAATGTATGTATTTTGAAATTTTTTGAGGTTTGGTAAGACTCAGAGAAAGAGAAAAGGAAAGAAGTGTTTTTCTATGATTCGTTTGTCAACCATCAGCTGGGCATGTCTTCCAGTGTATAGGTTACCCTCAATTAATGTGAGCTAATGTAATAAATCAGAATGGAATGTACTTATTTTTAAGCCCAAATTGAGATGTGAAATTGGATGACACAATAAGATGAAGAGGAATAAGGATGCTCTTTCACTAAAATGTAGAAAACATGAAGAAATGGTTCTTTTTAATTACACCAAAATAAAAGTTTCCTTTAGAGCAAATAGAAAGAAGAGGTGGGTTACCAAGGAAGAAATATAGTGTGTATTCTTTTCAAACACAACTTTTCCTAGGAATGAATGAAATGCAAGGAACCCCGAATAGGTCTCACCGGCCATGCCAAAATGTTTCACCTGATTCTTAGATCATTTCTTTGAAGTGTTGACGAAATAGATAGGGTAACGGGCATAGGAGGAATACCTGTTCAAATGTTGGTTAATGGGTTGTTACGCGCGTATGACTTCCGAATCCACAACTAATCATGAGAGCTTCCTTTTGGCTAGGAGGAACTACCTATAATGCAAAATAAGACCACCAAAAGGAATTAAACAATATGGGTAGTGAATTGCCTAGCGTATGCTAGATCCGGGAAGTGTGATACTTCCCAGATGGTCATGTGTGTCCATTGCTTTTAAACAATTTAATGCTATAAACAAAGTAAATCCTATTGTAATTTTAATGATTTAGGTATCTCACTTAAAACAAAATAAGAAATAGATCTAATCTAACAGGCTAAGCTAGAATAGAATCCAAAGGTCAAATGATTGGTTCTGGGATCTGCAGGTTTGATAGAGGTCTCGGATAGATCATAGGTGGATGAGGGTGAGATGAAATTTGGTGGCCAGCTCCCTATTCTAGGTCTGTATGGGAAAATACGAGAGACCGATGTTGGTTAAGAGTAATTGATAGCGTTAGGTGCAACTAGTGCCGTTAATGTGGAAATCTATAAATGCCATAGAACAAGCTTTGGGTCTCCTTTGTGATTGCACAAAGGACTCTAGTTGGTCAGGATGAGGTATTGGGTGACTGGGGTAGGATTGGGTGAGGCTTTAATGGGTATATGGAGGTAGATATATTGGAGAAGGTCAATAGGTGGCTAGGTAAACAATAGATGATAAAATGAAATAAACCAGAAAATTATGACGTTATACTTACTTGGATTCCGGTCTTGAATGCCTATGAGTGAGGGATGGAGGTGCTGATGAGGGGTTTTAAAGGATGCAAGTGATCACCAACTGAAGGAAATCTTCTGCATGGGCTGTATGTACATTCCTCTTTGCTTGGTTAGATCAAATCATGGCTAGGATAGCTGTGTAAGAAAAGATACTTGATCTCCTTCCTTGCATGTAGATTCTCACTACAATTTGCTCTCTGAAGATGTGTTATCTCTCTGAGATGTGTTTTTTCTAGCCAACCTTCTACTTTTTGCTTCCAACTTCCAACTTTGAGAATAAGGTTGTTTTGGGGTTAAAAGGGTAACGACGGTGGTTCCAACTTAACCGGCGACGGTTAGGGGTAATCGACATCGGTCAAGGTGGGATTTCCTAGGTTTACTATATTAGGGATATCCTCTTGATTTCTTTGGATTTCATGTCGTTAACCCGACGATTAGACTGGGAGCTTCTTGTAAGCATGCAGGAATGTGGTTAGAGGGAATGTAGGCATTGATTTTTAGGGTTGGCTAAGTCTTAGTTAGTTATGACAACTTACTAAGAATAGGTCTTAGGTTGAGTTGGCTTGGTGAGGTGTCTAAGTGAATTGTATGTGTGGATATTATTTAAAATAATATATTTAAATAATATATATAGTGAGGATAATGAATTAATTTAATTAAATTAATATTAGTGGGGTGAAAGGGGCCATGGTTAGGTGAATGTGATGAAGGGTGTTTATTCGTCGAGGGACCAAAGGGGAGTGTGACCTAATTTTAGTGTCTATAGAAAAATAAGAATGATTAGAAGGATTGTCAAAAAGTTGTGGCATGACATCCTAGTCATTAGTCGAGGGTATGAGAAACATAAGCAGTTCATGATTTTTCCACACAGTAGTTTGTGGGTATGAATTTTTTAAATGTCACTTTCCGAGGAAAATTGGTAACAAGAAAAGGTTCCTCGAATATTCTTCTTTTTGGGGGAAATTTGGGATGAGTGAGCAAGTGAAATGTATAAATGCAATGAGAATACTCTTGCAAATGGTCGGGGTTGAATTCTTAAGAGAAAATTTGAGAGAGCCCATCTTCCGAGAGACCAATCCGAGAAACCTGTTAATTTCTGTGTTTTAGATTTCAATCACGTCAAGTTGGTTGCGAGTGTACAACCATTAACAAGTTATGATATTGTTCAAAGAAAATTTCCCTTGTTGATGAATCTAATCAATTTCAAATTAATCTGTCAATCTTGGACCAATTTGTGTCTGCTTTATTTCAAAATGTCTACAAGTAGTTTTTCTTATTCCTATTGCAATCTTGTGTTAAAGTCCCTCTAAATCACATAAGATCTCATCCTTATGACAATTTATTGGCATTTACAATTTCATTTCAAGAAGATCCTTCATCCTACAATGAGATAAACAATTTAAAATCACTTTATTGTCATTTGTTGATAAATATTGTCTGTAAGCCTTTGAGTGTATCTTAGGCATGAGGAACCAGGGGTCTTTGATGTTTAATTGAGTCTTTAGCTCGAGCCTTCATGTTAAATTCTTAGAGATTGTATGAAACTCGTGAAAATATGGGCCTCCATTGATGCACACCTTTTGTTTGAAGGAATATTTTAGTTATTATGAAGCTTTTTGTCATTTAGTATTCCAATTGTTGTGAAGGTTCTCAAAGATATGGCATAATCAATTTTATCCTGCTTAATCTCCCACAAAAAATTATTCAAAATAATGAATCCTACCTGAACTACCCATGTTTTCCATGTATGTCCACAAATGTATAAATTCTACTGCCAAAATATGCAGAAGCAATCATGATTCCATAATGTCTCTAGTAACCTTCAACCCTATTTAGGAAATATCACCATTCTTTAGAAGTGACAACTCATGAGAGTTAAATTGTGGTGCATTGATCATATTTTCTCAGGGTCTCCTTTCAAATTTGTGCAAAGAAGGATATCTTCATTCTCCTTCACCGAAAGAGGTTACAAAATGGGTCCTCTCACCTTGGTCAAAAGGCACGGCCTAAAGAAGTGAGGATAGATAAAATCCTTAATGAAGGTGCTATCCATTTCTCCGATGCCTAAGTGAAAAAAAGTCAGAAAACTATCCTCCTTGGATATAAAATGACTCATAATATGATTTTTCTATCTCTTAGTGTCCTACTAAATCTTTATTACTACTCGGTTTCCAAGGGATAATCAATTTAGATACCAACACTAGAATGGTGCCGTTTCCAGGGAATTGATTTGCGTTGCTGGGGATTATTTGAACTCTGGGACTTATTTGTGTAGCAACAACACCGCAGAATGGTGCCATTTACGGGAACTAATTTACGTTACGGGATTATTTGAACTTTGAGACTTATTTGTGTGGTAACAATACTAGAATGACGTCGTTGTTGGGGGAACCGATTTACGTTGCTAGGGATTATTTGAGCTCTGAGATTTATTTGTGGGGAAAAAAAAACCTAATTGGCGGCATTGCCGTGGGATCTTCAAAGGAAATCTCATATTTCACCCTGGTAATGTTTCTTACATACTCTAAGTGCTAATACGTTGTTGAAATGTCATCTTATTTCCTGATTTGTAAGAATCAAGCAAAGTTACATTTTCTGCGTGTAATATTTCCAGTTTCTATTGTTTTTGCACTAAGTTTACATCAAAAATGTTAAATGCGGTAAAGGAAGGTCAAATCTAGGAAGCTTTGTGTGAATTTAGTGTTGAGAGACATTTGACAGACCAATTTTAGTGCATTTTCACAACTAAGATGAAAATCATTTGTGGCGACTCTATTTTGAGTTAAATTTTGATAAATGCCATTGTCTTAACCTATGTCAATTGAAATTTATCACTAATCTCTACAAAGCTGGAAGGAAGAAGATATTTCTTTGTTAAAGACCCTACTAGAAGGTTGTTTCTAGAGTTGGGAAAGAAAAATTCTGAAGGAAGAAGAATCTGGAAAGTTATTGGGGATCAGAAATCAGGAAAAGAGTTTTCAATTGTGGAAAATGATAAACATGTCATCAAATATTCCCATACTTCCTCAAGTGCTACTGAATTAGGTAGTCTTTTTATAGATCTGAATTCTCCATCTAGAGAGGGGTCTTCTTTTATATTTGAAAAATTTACATCTCATTTTGTCCCTATGTTCTCCAAAGCTGATAGGATCTTCCTAGAAACAAAGTTTTTAAAGAACATTCATTCTGAGAATTGTATTCCTGTGCCCCACAGACCCCTCACTCCCCATCATTCTATTTCTCATGTAAGATCACCTCCCTAAAACAATATGGACCGACCCCCACCAAGACCTCCATTTGTTGTGAACACTTTTGGTCCTATAGATTTTAGAGGTATGGTTTGCTATCCAAATGTTGTGCCCCAAGATGTCAGAAATAGAATGCCTAAATTTCAAGGAAATAATGCCATTACTGGGGATCAACAATTAAAGATTTTTATCAATATGATGGAGGAATTTGAGATTGAATTTGAGGATGTGTATATAAATTTGTTTATTCATACTCTAGAGGAGGATGTATGAGACTGGTATAAATCTTTTCCAGACAACTCCATTGATCCATGGAAAGAAATGAAGAATAATTTTAGATTGCAGTATGGAGATAAAAAAGACCCTAGGTTTCTTTTATCAGAATTTGAAAATATAAAAAAGAATCCTAATGAGTCTATTCATGACTTCAATATAAGGTTCAATAAGAACTTGAAATAGGCTACCTGTGATCCTGAGGCCAAGTGATGTTTCCTATCTAAAAAAATACTCTGATGATTTTGATAAAAAGGCTGCCTATTATTTGAGGGATAAGAACCCAACAACATTGAGGTAGGCCTTCACCATGGATTTGTAGATTGAAAATAACATCAAGGCAATTGGTAAAAATTCTAAGAGAGAAGGCATTAAGCTAGTCAATCTAGAGAACCTTCACTCAAGTAAAATTGTGGATCTGGAGGAGGTTATAAAAACGTTGGCCGGATTTGTTAAGGAAATATTCTACAAACTAGCCAGAGTAGAGAAGGGGATTGGACAAGGTTCCCAAGGTCAACATAAAGCAAAAGGTCAAGAAAAATTTTCCAATCATCCTAGGGGTGATAAGAGATCTAATGAGAGATGTAAAGGATCTGTGAGATCAGGAAATAGATAGCCCCAAGCCCGTGAGAATAGAATTGTGCCTGATCCTTTGACTTCCAAAGTTATTGTTGTGGAAGAAGCCAATGAAATTGAGTGGTGTGATAGATGTTTCTTGCCACATTCCCCATGTGATGAAGACAAATAAGTTGAGGAAGCTGATGATGAAACTCATGATGATGCATTGACAATGGATTCCTTTACAAGTTTACAAAAAAAACCTCAACTGAGTTGATGAGTGCTAGAACTGTTCAAGATTTCTGGGATTGCATTCATTGGGTATTACCTCTTCCTCCCACTCATACTTTTGAAATTAATATGGTACAAGCTTTTGAATTTCCTAGTAATGAGTTTGAATACTTAAGGGAATTAATGATCAAAAAATATGATGGTGGAATCCCTTCTGAGGAGGATAGGAAATTGTTAATGAATGCAGTAGTTGGCCATGAAAAATAGTATAATACCAAGAGAAAAGTTGTCAAAGGGGTAGGACCTTAGGCAAAACCAAAAATTTTAGTGCTTACCAGTATCCCTAAAGAAGCCCCTAATAAAGATGCATCTGGAAAAGGATTTTTCACCCCAAATAAAAATGGTATCCCTGCCCATGCTTAGACTTTGAAAAATCCTTTGCTGTCATATGAGTTTGTCACTCTTCCTCTAAATGCTGCCTTTCCCAAATATGTTCCTTATGACATTGCCCAAGTATTAAGTCAGATCAAGATTTCTGTACCAATTGTTGAGTTGCTTACAATCCTTGAACATAGGAACAGAGCATTCAAATATTTGGGATTTAAAGAAGAAAAGGTCACCCAAGGTAAAAATGTAAACAATGTAGAGGTTCCTCATGCCATTACAGAGTTGGAAAAACCCCAAGTACTAGAAGAACTAGGTGAGCCACCTGAAGTATATTTGGGAACATCCTTGGTTGAGTCCTAGCTGAAGGTGGATCTATTTTTCACTACTTTGACTATTAAGGATAAGATGTTACACAACTACATTTTTGATTCTGGAACATCATGCAATGTTATGCCTCTTGAACTCATGAATGAGTTGGTTCTCAAAGTATAATAAGCTTATTGTAAGTGCACTGTCATGGATTCTAGAGAGATACCAGTGGTTAGATGTGTCAAGGGTTCGATAGTGTAACTTGCAGCCTACCCAGTAAGAATTAAAAACTAGATGTTGTTATTGTTGATTGCCCTGCCAAGTGGGGAATGTTGTTATCAAGAAAATGGGCTGCTAGTGTGGGTGGAAGTGTGAAAATGTAAATGTCTTATGCCACCATACCAATTGAGGGAAGCCTTATGAAGTTACCTGGTGAAATTAAAATGTTATATCTCATTGAGGACCCCAACAATGCTTCTTACAAAGTATTCCATGTAGATATTGATATTGATAACTCTGTGAGCTATGTTGTTTTCAAGGAGTATGAAATTGATCAATGCAAGTATCATGAGTAGGTTGATTTTCTGGGACTTTGATGTTTGATGTAGCTTCAGAGATGTTGAAAAATTTGACATAGGAAAAAAAAAAGCCTGAAAAATGTGGTCAAATAACAACTTGGATGGAAGAAAGAAATAATCATATGACCAACTATTAAATATGTATCAAATTGCTTACATGGTCATATCCGAATGGCAAGCACTTGAAGATTTTCCTTTATTATTTTCTTTGAATCAGGATGCTTGCCATTGTATAGTGTATAGTCTTTTGGTTTTGTTTTGCTTTCATCTTTTTTTGTTTTGGTTCGTCCTAGTCCCTGGTGACCAGTTTTTGTTGGTTTCTCAGTTAGTCCTTAGGGGAGTTGGTTATTATTGTTTTGCTCTGCAAGATTGTTCTTGACTCCATTACCCAATGGATTTTTGGCACATGGTCTACTTTATTGTTCTTGCAGCACTCGCAGGGAGTGCCCATCCCCAAGTCGGAGCTGATGTTGGTGCTCAATTTGATCTCGCACCATTTGTCCTTGAAATTATTTAGTTTGCGAGCTCTGTTATATTTTCTATTTCCCCGTGTTGATGCGTGAAATATCTTTCCTTCATTTGGTTGCCATGATCAGTCTTTTCCTTTGGTTGAGGATCACTTAAAGTCAAGAATTTTTTTTCTGTTCCTCCATCCATTGAAATAATTTTTAACTTGGGCATAAACTCGGGTTTTTTCCCCTTCCTTTAGTTTTTTCCATAGTCACGTTTTGTTTTCCCTATCAAATTTTGTCCCAATATCTATGGAAACATGTTCCTTTATGATTGGATGTAGCTCGGTGGATCACATTTGGGCCTTATATCATTTCCAAATTCTCTATCCTTAAAGAAAGATTCATTTTCGAGTGCAAATGGTGATTTCCCTACATTTTACGGTTTGACGGTGTGTTTTCCCGTCAAATTTATATCTTAGCATTTGTGGAAACGTGGCCCTTTCTGATTGGATGCAGCTCAGCAGGGAAGTTTGAAACCCTAAGGCACGCTTCAACTCAAGTTTTGTCCATGTGGAGGGCCTGTGCTCATTTGAAAAGTCACCTCTTGGTTTTACCTTTGGAGTTGCACCAGGGAGACAGGTGGAGGTTTTTTCTGCTTTTCTTAGACTTATACATTTTTTATGTGGCTATTGCAGCTCTGTCAGACCATGAACATGTGGACGGCTAGTGCTTTTTGAGGATCTACCTCTAGGTCCTACCTTAGCAGCTACACTAAGGAGACACGTGGTGAGCCCGCACTTGTTTGGGGTCTCCATTTTTGGGGACCATCTCAAAGTTGCACCAGGGAGACACATGGAGGCTTCTGTCAGCTCCTCTCTATACTTAAACTTTTGAAGCAAATTTCTAAGGCTTGGGACACATGGAGGGCCCATGCCTATTTGGGGACCTGCCCCTGAATTTTATTTTTGAAAGAGTGCCATGAAGACTTGGGGAATGTTTCACTCACTTTTCCCTTGCTTGGACTTTTCAACGACCAAGGAAAACTATCTGTGACCCTAGACAAATGGTGCCTTATGTTGGCCCCTTAAACATTTTCAACAACTCTGCCAAATTGAGACACATGGTGAGCCCGCTTGTTTGGGGTCTCTGCTTTTGGGCACCATACCAAAGGTGCACCAAAGAGACACGTGGAGGATTCTGCTGGCTCCTTTTATACTGAGACTTTTCAATGGTCAAAAGACATTTTTCCTGGGCCTAGGGCATGTGGAAGTCCCATGCTTGTTTGGAAACTTGTCTCTATACCTCACCTTTGCAGTTGCATGAAGGAAACATGTGGACGACTATAATATAAAGTTGAGAAGGGGCGGAATCAATGGTTGTTATGAATTGCATTTGTTTTTCCACTAATTTCGCTTCGAGACTCTTGGAGATGCGAATACGCATTGTTTTTCATCATTTTTTGATGATATTTCTTGTCATTTTTATATGCAAAGTTCCATTGAATGGATTTAGAACTTAATTTGTGAGTCCAAGGATTGTAAAGGGTGATATTTAGAAGTTGGAATTTCTCAGGAACTTGCAAAAATGTGAATTACTAGAGAATCTAGATGCAGGGCAGAGTTATAGAGGAAATAATGGGAAAAGGATAAAATGATTGAGGTTACAGGCACAAAGGATGAAAAAGGTGTTTCCTCGAGGGAGAAAAGGATTACCTGTCAAATCTAGCTGTATCAGAGCCACTGGAAAATTATTAAAATGAGGATTTATAACATGCGAGAATAAGAATGATTAGAAGGACTTTGTAAAAACATTATGGCATGACATCGTAGTCATTAGTCGAGGGTTTGAGAAAAGTGATTAGTTCATGATTTTTCCACCTAGAAGCCATGGGTATGAATTTTTAAATATCTCTTTCTAAGGAAAATTAGTAACAAGAAAAGGTTCCTCAAATATTCTTCTTTTTTGGGGAAAATTTGGGATGAGTGAGCAAGTGAAATGTATAAATGCAATGAGAATACTCTTGCAAATGGTCGGGGTTGAATTCTTAAGAGAAAATTTGAGAGAGCCCATCTTCCTGAGAGACCAATCTAAGAAACCTATTAATTTCCTATGTTTTATATTTCAATCATGTCAAGTTAGTTGCGAGTGTACAACCATTGAAAAGCTCTAAGACTGTTCAAAGAAACTTTCCCCTACTGATGAATCTAATCAATTTTGAATTAATTTGTGTCAATCTTGGACCAATTTGTGTCTTGCTTTATTTTAGAATGTCTGCAAGTAGTTTTTCTTATTCCTATTGCAATCTTGTGTTAAAGTCCCTCTCGAATCACATAGGATCTCGTCTTTATAACAATTTAGTGGCATTTGTAATTTAATTTCAAGAAGATCCTTCATCCTACAATGAGATAAACAATTTAAAATCATTTTACTGTCACTTGTTGATAAAGATTCTCTGTAAGCTTTTGAGTGTATCTTAGGCATGAGGAACCAGGGGTCTTTGTTGCTTAATTGAGTCTTTAGCTTGAGCCTTCATGTTAAATTCTTGGAGATTGTTAGAAACCGTGTAAATATGGGCCTCCATTAATGCACACCTTCTGGTTGAAGAAATATTTTAGCTATTTTGAAGCTTACTGTCATTTGGTATTCCAATTTTTGTGAAGGTTCTAAAAGATATGGCATAATAAATTTTATCCTACTTAATCTCCCACCAAAAATTATTCAAAACAATGAATCCTACTTGAACTACCCATGTTTTACCTGTATGTCCACAAATGTATAAATTCTACTACCAAAATATGTAGAAGCAATCAGGATTCCATAATGTCTCTAGTAACCTTCAACCCTGTTTAGGAAATATCATCATTCTTTAGAAGTGACAACTTGTGAGAGTTAAATTATGGTGCATTGATCATATTTTCTCAGGGTCTCCTTTCAAATTTGTGTAAAGAAGGATATCTTCATTCTCCTTCACCAACAGAGGTTACAAAACGGGTCCTCTCACCTTGGTCGAAAGGAACGACCTAAAGAAGTGAGGATAGATCAAATCCTTAATGAAGGTGCTATCCATTTCTCCGATGCTTGAGTGACAAAGAGTCAAAAAAATCCCCTCCCTAGCTACAAAATGACTCATAATATGATATGTCTATCTCTTAGTGTCTGCTAAATATTTGATTATTCTCGGTTTAAGGGAGAATCAATTTGGATACCAACAGGGTGCATTATAGTTTTTTTAGATATCGGTAAAGTAGCTAAGGACCCGACATCCTTATCGTTGTTGCGTGTGAAGTGCAGGGGTAGGCCCCAATACCAGCCCCTGTATCGGTAGTCATCCATCAATTTGAGTCTCACGTACCTTTGGGTATATAAAGGATGTCATCCAAACAAACTAAAACCATCTATAGTTTGGCCACTTCTCTAGGTTCCATTTGAGCCCATTCTTTACTTTTTCACATCATTATAAATAATCAAGATGATCAAAATTTTATTACTTGAGTTATTTACTAATAAATTGTATGAGTTTAAGTTCTTATGTTTCATGTCTATTGTGAACATAATAAACTTGCAAAGCTAATTGAAATAGACTAACACCTAGTAGTCTAAAAGCTAAGCTAAATCTACTATAGAACCATTAAGATAAGAGCTTAAGGGAAAATAACTTCTTCAATGCATAATCATGATAAAACCATTAAATGCTAAGCCATTCCTACTCTTTTTGATTTCTACCTAAAGAATGAACCTAATTAGATCACCTAGAAATAAAATTGGTGTTGTTTTCCTCAAGAATTGAGGATGAGATCTCACCAAGAAATGGCTACAAGGCCATCTTTGGATCTTCCCATGCTCCTCAATTTGAGAGAATGGATGCAAGATGGAGAAGCTATTTCCAACAATGGAGAATGGCTCAAATAAAAATGCCTATATTTTTCACTAGTGAAAATGAGGTGTGTGTTTAGAAGTAAGGAGGAGTGTTCTTTATATAGCTTGCCTATTTGGGAAAGGCTTGTAATTTTGTGGATGTGGGACAAATCCCACAAAAGAAATACAAAGGATAAGTTTGGGGTATAATTAATCAAATGTGATTAATTAATAGGTAGGGATAAGCTTGTAGAATATTTTTAGAGGGGGTTTAGAGGAAAATTAACATGAGTCGGCAAATGTAAGAGGGGAATTTAACCATTAAAAATATTTTATTGATTAAAATAGAAGGCACAATTAACTAATAATGTTTAATTAATCACTTAGAAGTGGATTATAACTAACGAAAGTTTGTAAATTAGAATCCAAAATGGGGAAGAGTTAATTAATTAACGAAAGGCTGTTAATTAAAAAATAAGGAGGAGGATGTTAGCTAATTAGCGGAGAAGCGCTAATTATTATGGAAATTATGGAAAAGAGGATAATTAGTGCAATTTTAGTATTACAATTGCATAAGTATATTTTAGGTGTCTACATTTGCCCCTCTTTGGGTGGCATAAGTAACACAACTTTAAATATACTAGATAATTATGGACAAGTAAAAATATTTAAGGGATAGAAGAAACATTCAATAAAATGAAGGATGCCCCCTCGAGTGTCGATGGGGTGATGGAAGAGGTCGATCGACGATCGAAAAAGAGGAAGGAAACAGATAGAAGAAATGAAGGGGGAGGGTGGGATAGAAGGTGATACTTATTGCCACAGGTGTTGTTGAAGAAAAAGTGTGATAGAAGAAAATGATAAGGAAGAAAAATTAAGTTAAAGAATGGAAATAGATTGCATCCAAATGATGTAAAAACAACTTTATTTCATCATTTTGATTAATGATCTACGTCATCAGCTATTTATTATATATATACATGCAAGGACTAACTCAAAGAAATATACGAACACAATGCTTTATGAGAAAGTAAACAAGAAGATAAAAAACCAAATAAGTACAAACAAATATGCTCAAACAAATAATGTTCAAGACATTTACACCAATGTTTTTGTTATCGAGCTTCAGTTCCCAAATGTTTGAGTTAATGAAAAGGGTTAAAATGGAAACCCCAAGAAAGAATACATGTGAGGTGAATATACGAAGGACACAAGGGTCCTATGAAAAAGAAATCATGCACTATGAAACAGTACCAAACAACTCATTGTGTAAGGGAGTATAGACATAGTAAGAAAACCAACTTTGTTAATGGAGGTAAATCCAGATGATCCACGAGTCATTTGCAAGAAAAATTGAGGACCAAAGAAAGATGTTTTGTAGGACAAATTTCTATGTTTGAGGGCGATATGTTTGATAAATGATTCATTTGCGTGTATGCTTCTTGCCAATTTTTGAATTTTTGATTGTTTTACCAATTTTTTTATTTTTTGGAATTATACGAATTTTTTCATTTTTAATGATTTTTGACGATGTTTTTAGGTTTGTTTTTGAAAATTTTATGAAGAAATATACAAGAAAAATGAATAAGAAAATATTCTCCCAATGAGAGATTGTTGTTGCTTTGTCTCTCATATTCTCTCTCTCTCTCTCTCTATATATATATATTTTCCTTTCTCTTTGTAATTTTCTTTTCAACTACGACTCAGTAGTGCCCACTTCCCTTTAACACCTTTTTGATACTAATCATGATATTGCTAATTATATTATGAACATGATTATGGACTTTAGTATGATGTTAAATGTTAGATCATGGATTATTGTTGACTTGATTCGATTATGATGCGAGAGGCATTTTATATGTTGATGATGATATACTTTGTTGGACATGGTTATATAATGGATGCTTTGTTCGATTTGTGATATTTATATATTGTGAGTAGACATAGAAATGGAAAATTATTGGATGATGATATAGTTGTTGATAAAACTATAAATGATATTGTGAGATAGCTTTGATGTTGTTGTGATTCATATATCTAGATGATTTTGGAATTTTAATTATATTTATATTATTTTGGATGTTCTGATATGATCACGAGGTCGAAGGAGGTATTTGTGTTTTGCAGGTTAAAATATCACAACAAACATTGGGGGATTGAAAACCAACCACATTGGAATTCTAGATGAATTCAACAAGGTCACCATGACAACTGTATTTGTTTGTGTTTGGGATTCCCATGGGGGGGATCACATTTAAATGTGACCAAAGGATTTTATGTTTTTCTTTTACTTGGTCCCTTTTGTTTAAATTTTGCATGTGTTTTATATTTTTTTTATTGATGGCAAATAGTTTTGAAGGGACTATACCCTGTTTACAAAGAAGGCCAAAAAGCCAGATATAGCAATCAAAGTATCAACAAAAAAGGATCAGCATCCAGAATAGGCATTTGAAATCAACCGTAACCAAAAAGTTACATCAGGAGCAAAACAGAACAAGCGCTACAACCATGCAGCCAGAAAAACAAAAAAATAGCAAAAATGACGGAAAAGATCGGCGCTGCCAGTGAAAAACAACCTTACTTCTTAGCTGCTCTGGTGATTTTAGATTTTATGGTTTGTAGAGAAGTGAAGAGGGCCACCGTAGTCATATGGGTGGGGTCCTTAGTATCAAGCTTAGCCAAGGTTTGGCTGCTCTCCTTGGCCGTTCCCCACAAAGTCTCTGGAATCCCACTCAGCACAGTGATGTTGCGAACATGTTGTTCCAGAAAATCACTGATAGCATTAAAAATTTCCATACTATGCTCATGGCGATCCTTGGCTCTTCCCACTCGATTGTCCAAGGAATTCAACTTTTTATAGATGTCCTCCACTTGCTGGTTATCTATCTCAGTACCCTCATCAATCTTCCTTTTCCCTTTTTGCTTGGTAAGTCTGCGTCACTTCCTCCTTCAGCTTCATCATCTCCTTTTCAAGGTCATTCAGTCTTTGTATAGTGCTATTTGCTTCATTTTGTGAGGCCTCTTCATGGCCAACACTGCTTATGTGTAGCAGGTTTTGTGCAACTTCCATATCCTTGCTACTGCGAAGGATTCTGCTCGAAATTGGGGTTTCCAGCTTGAGCTTCTTCTATTTTTTGGTATTAGGCTTGGGGGTGGTGGTAGTGATGAGAGTGGGGGTCATGGTGGAAGGGATGTGGGTGGGGGTGGTGGTAGTGATGAGAGTGGGGGTCATGGTGGAAGGGATGTGAGTGGGGGTGGTGTCGGTGGAGGGAGGGAGAGGAGTCGTGCTGGGGGAGGAAGGGAGGCTAGGGTATTTGGAAATGCAAAGCTTGTGCAATAAGAGAATAAGCCCTTGATGCAAAGGGGTAGCCCATGTATGCTTCTGGAACTCCCAGATGGAGTGTTTAAGAGAGTTCAGGAGATAGTGAAGGAAATAGACAGTGATTTGTCTACGGAAGTGGTTTAGAAAAACCAAATGCTTAGTGGGGACAGTGACATACCTCCCTTCCAAAGATATGTAACGAGACCATCATGCGGGTTATCTCATCAAAGGGCGGTGGAATTGAACTAACCCGCAGCCCCATTGTAACAAACATCAACACCTCGTCCTCAGCAACAAATTTCTTCTCTTCTCGCCTTTTTGTCAACTCTCTTGCTAAAGAAACGGAGGCCTTCCATCTCCAAACTAGTAGCTTCAGCAATAAGCTCTTCATTCACTATAATTTTATGTCCACCATACTCAACTCTGCGGTCCTTCCAATCCATGGCGAATTGAATTGAAATGCTCTGGTCGTGACCTTGAATGCGATCGATGAAATTTGTAATCCCACCCTGCTTAAGGAGATTCCAGAGCTCTGCATTTTCCTTCCAATCCAGATCACTGCAAGGTTCAATCTGACACGGGGCTCCTCCCATTTTTACCTCTCTGTAGTGTTTTCCCTTCTTTCCTTCTAAACCCTTGTTCAAATTTTTGTATGGAATGCCGTTGCACTTCTTCTGTCTATCCCAATTATTTAGAATCCCACACACGTTTTGGGAGTGATGAGAGTAGTTCCCGCATGTGTGATCTTTGAGCTTCACTAAAGCCCACTCCAAGTCATCATTATCCTTACTCCACACTTGAGTGCCCATAAATTTATGCTTGAATGCTGATTTGTACCTTCTTAGGGATGTAAATAGCATAATTCTAAATATTTAAATTATTATTTATGCCATAATTGGCCAATTCATCAACAACCTTGTTACCTTCCCTATAAGTGTGCCTAATACGGCTATTTTTGAAGGTTTGGCAGATGCTTATGGATTCCATGATGAAATCCTTGATATTCTAGCTAGGGGCGAGGATTGATTAAGATGATTAATAATATTAAGTGAGTCTCCTTCCAGGATAATATTATGTATGTTTTGAGTCTGGGCTATTCTAAGCCCCCATAGAGCAGCCAAGGCTTCAACATAATGGTTAGTTTGGACCCCCATTTTACCAGCATAGGCAGTAATCAGATTTCCTCTATGGTCACGAATCACTCCTCCCCCTACAGCAATCCCGGGATTACCCTTAGAAGCCCCATCAAAGTTCAATTTGTGCCAGTTAAGATCAAGAGGATGCCAATGTATCAGAGACCTGTCAATATTAGGGCGTGTGCTATTCTGAATATTGTCAACTCCAATTTTCCAATTGGACAAGATATGCTCTTCATTTTCAGGATAGTTCTTGTTCTTGGGGGGTTTGAATCTGGCAATGTTCTCTTTGACAACATTAGTGATCTTCATAAAGCTGATCTTGTGATGTTGCTTAATGTTTCTGAAAATGATGTCATTTATGTCCTTCCATATTCTCCAAATGATATGGGGCATAACCAATTTCCAGAGTCTTCTCACAATACAATGCTTAAAAGGGGGATTCCATTGGGTCCAAAACTGATAAAGTCCTTCGGCACAGCCCAGAGAACTTTGAAATTAGAAAAGGCAATATTCCAGATTTTAGTGGCATATTCACAGTGCACTAGAAGGTGTCTGATATCCTCAGAATATTTTTTACAGAGATGGCATCTATTTGGAATAATGAAACCTTTTCTAATCAGGTTATCAGTGGTAAGAATTCTGCCCCTAAGTACCAGCCAAAAGAAAAAGTTGATTTTTGGTGTGAGCTCAGCCATCCAAATCCTGCTCCAGTTGAACTCGCACTGCATAGTTTCAAAGAAAGAATTATATCCAGCTTTAATAGAATAATCCCCATCAATAGAGTTATTCCAGACCAATTCATCCTTGACATCCATTTGACTTAAGGGGATAAGATTCAAATGCTCTTGTAATGAAGACATCATGTGGTTCAAATCATCCCTATCCACAGAGAGTTTTTTCCATTTCTTATTGTTGCCATCCCTGTCAATGTAATCCATGATTCTAGTACCATACTTACACTCAAGGTTGTCTTTGAGTGCTCCAAATCTGTCAATGAGGCTGCAGCTAGTCCATTTATCTTCCCAAAAATTTATATCTCTGCCATTCCCCACTTTCCATTTGCTTCCATGCCTGATGAAATTCCTGGTCTGAACTAAATTATTCCAAAATATGGAGCCATAGGGAAGGTTCTCTTCTTGAAGAAAAGATATAGTTGCTTGTTGATTAAGGTATTTGGCTTTAATTAGTTCAATCTAGGGTTGGTTCTCTGAGAGCATTCTCCATCCCATTTTTGCAATTAGAGCCTCATTCATTTTTCTGATATCTTTTATACCCAGGCCTCCTATTTTTTTGGGAGTACAAACTTGGTCCCAAGCAACCAAGTGATATTTGAATTTATCCTCCATTCCCTACCAAAGAAAGTGCCTCTGAATCCTCTCAATTTTTTCTCTGAAAGAAGAAGGGATATTGTAGAGTGACATGATATAAATAGGGAGATTCTGAAGAGTACTTTTTATGAGAGCACTTGAAAGAATGGCTCCTTTCCAGCCAGCCATTTTCTTTTGGAATCTTTCCAAAAGGGCATTCCAGACATTGATTGATACTTTTTTCGTACCAAGGGGGAGCCCCAAATAAGTAGTGGGGAGTGAACTGATTTTGCAGCCTAAAATTTTAGCAATTTTGATCTACCTATCCTCAGGGGTGTTAAAAAAGAAAATTGAGCTTTTATCAAAATTAATGTCTTGCCCCGAAGAAATTTCATAAAGTTTCAGGATAGACTTTATAGCCTTAGCTTCAAGAATGGAAGCCATTAACAAAAGGATTGTATCATCTACAAATTGCTGATGAGAAGTTGTTTGATTAGTGGAAGTGGGCTTAGATCCTTTCAACAATCCATCGATGACTACTTTATCAATTGTTCTGCTAAGACTGTCTAGCCATAAGAATGAAAAGCAAGGGGGATATGGGATCCCCTTGCCTTAGCCCCCTTCTACTATTGAAAAAGCCCACCGGTTCTCCATTTACCACCACTGAAAATATGGCTGTAGTAATGCATGCCTTAACAATTTTTCTGAATTTAGTTTGAAAACCAAATTTTTCCAGAACCTTATCCAGAAAGGTCCAGGAGACTTTATCAAATGCTTTATTCATATCAAGTTTAAGGACCATGTTAGCTTTTTTGTTATTATCCATAGAGTGGATAGTCTCATGGACCATAATAACTCCATCCTGGATAATCCTACCTTTGATGAATCCACTCTGCTGCTTTGATATTAAATCATTCATGATAGATTGGAGTCTAGTAGCAATGATCTTGGTAAAAATTCTGTAAATCACATTCACTAGACTGATAGGTCTGAAGTCTTTGAAATCTTTAGCATCCATTTTTTTGGGAGCAAGAACAATATGAGTGTTGTTTAGCTCTTTCAATAGATCCCTAGTTCTGTAAAATTCATTCACCACCCTGAGAAGGTCATCCGAGCATATTTCCCAAAACTTTTGAAAAAAGTTGACCGAAAACCCATCCGGGCCTCGGTGCCTTATCTCCTTCAAGAGTGAACACTACTTTTTGAAGTTCTTCTATTGTGACAACTTTAGTGATGTCCTGAAATCTATTGGTTTCAATTTTATCTTGGGGGATAGCCTCCAACATGAAAGAGACAACTTCTTCATTCATGGTATTATTCTCATTAAGCAGCTTTTCATAGAATTGGAGAGCTTCCTCTTTAATGCTCCTTGGGTCTTTTACAACAGTGCCATTGCCTTTAGCAACTTCCATTATTCTATTGCATGCTCTATGCTTTAGGGTGGTCATATGAAAGAATTTTGTGTTCCTATCTCCTTCTTTCAGCCAAATGGCCCTTGATTTTAGTCTCCAAAAGGATTCTTCTCTGCTACAAACCGTATGTAGCTCTGAAAGAATATTCTTTTCCACTTCTTGATCTTCACGAGATCTCCCCTGTAAGTTCATCTTGATTTCAAGATCTTGAAGCTTTTGTTTTAATTCATTTTTTTGGACAAACACATTTCCGAAAACCTCTTTGTTCCAGATTTTAACCTATTTTTTGACATTCTTAAGCTTCTGCATAAGTCTATACTGAGCAGTGCCCTCACCATCCTAGATCCACCATTCCTTTATCCTATCTTGAATATCATCATGTTCCATCCACATCTTTTCAAATTTGAAGGAACTCCTGATGGGCTTAGTCCAATTGAAGAGTTTTAGAGCAATCGGATTGTGGTCCGACCCAATTATGGGAAGAGAGGTGAGATGAAAGTCCTGGTTAATAATCCAGCTAGCAGAGAAAAGAGCTCTATCTAGTCTCACTTGAATTAGGTCTTTCCCCAACCTTCTGTTAGTCTAGGTGAACTGGTTTCCATGAAGATCCACATCCATAAGATTAAGGTCAGCAACAAACTCAACAAATTCATCCATACATGTGGAGAAGTTTTGGTTTCCACCTTATTTTTCACCAGGGTTTAGGGGAGAATTGAAGTCTCCCATAATAAGCCAGTTAGTAGTAATATGCAAACTTCGAAAATCTTGAGATCAGTCCAAAGTTTTCGCCTCCCAATAACCGTATTAGGGGCATAGATATTAGATAGTACCCAGTCACAATTATTCTCAATAGCATGAAAATTAATAGCAAGGTGGTTATTGGTTTCAGCAAGAATCATACCAGTATATTGTATTTTATCCCAAAATGTAGCCAGACCTCCTGAAGCACCCTGAGAGTCCACCGCAGCCATGTCGGAGGTATCCTAGAAATTTTGTCTACTAATTTCCAGAACTTTAGAGTTCATCTTAGTTTCCTGCAAAAGAAAAATACTAGGCCTACTGGACTCTCGTAACTCCTTGATTGTTCTTTGTTTGGAGTTTCCATTT
The DNA here is from genome assembly GCA_018340775.1 of Taxus wallichiana var. yunnanensis. Classification (NCBI taxonomy): domain Eukaryota; kingdom Viridiplantae; phylum Streptophyta; class Pinopsida; order Cupressales; family Taxaceae; genus Taxus; species Taxus wallichiana. The sequence continues at coordinate 583,509,869 of CM031241.1, read as the reverse complement.
AGTCCTCTGATGTTCCAAGAGATGATCTTCATTTGTAAAATTTAGGTGTTGGGATTGCCTGATGGTTCAATTGACGTTGAGTGCCATCTGCAATATCTTCCTCCATTCTCTTGGATCTGAGAGCCTTTTTTGAGGGTCTTCCTCTTTTAGAACTGCTTCCAAAGTCTACTATTCTTCTAGTAGACAATCTAGTGGTTCTAGATGTTGAAGTTTCCCAGTTTTCCATCTTCTTCTTTTTTCATTATAGAGCGAATCTGGGATCCTTTCAAATCCTTTCATTCTCTTCTTTTTCCTAGAGATGACCTCTGTGAATCCTGAATTTAGCTCCAGATCTATCTCATAAGGGATATTTTCTCTGAATGGTGTTACTTCCCCCTCCTCTTTCTCTCCCTGCTTAATGTTAGGTTGTGGATTTGCTGTATTGATGTTGGATATGGGGTTCTCCCTTTTAGAACTTTTCTGCATTGAATCTTTAGGATCCATATTTTCCTTTTCCTCATCCAAAATTTCCTTAATACTGAACAGAGGGTTCAGTTGAACTGTCTCAGTTCCTTTGGTTTTAGTCTGAGCTTCCATTAACTGAGCGGGATCTTTAGAAATAATATTTACTTTCACTGTACCCTTTTTCTCATCAACCTCCAAAACCACCTTAACTGGGTTTTGCATATCAATGTCTTCTTTGGAGGTTATGGGTGCTCCAAGTGACGTCGCCACTGGAGTTTTCGGGCGCCATAGTTTCCTACAGACCCGAGGTTTTCTGATTGGAGTTCTGAACCCCTTTTTACCTTTCTTCTTATAGTTCCACTCAACATGGTTGAGTGATTTTTCTTTATTTCGGCTCTGATCAGGTTCCGCTTCAATCTCAACTTCCTATATCTGAGCTGAGGCTCCTTCAAGATTTTCATTTATGTTTTTTGAGTCCTCTTGGGAGACCTCCTTATTGGGGCATTTTCTAGAAAAATGTCCTATGTGATGACATTTCTTGCATCGTAGATGAAAAGTTTCATAATCAATATTTTGTCGCCAAATGCCATACTTAGAGTGCAAATTTATATGATCCAGTAATTCCTGCTCCATTTTAGAAGAGATACAAAATCTAGCAAAGGCCAGTCTGGATTTGTTTCTTATAGGCCCATCCAAACCAATCGAGCACCGAGGGATCTAGCAATATTTAGCAGGATCTCATCATCCCAAAATTGAAGAGGAAGTCCTGGGAGTCTGCACCAGATAGGGATGGTGTTGATATTCTCAATGTTCGGATCAAACCCAGGATACCATCTTTTTAGGAAGAGGCCCATATTTCCCAGGCACCACAGACCTCCCAGAAGCACCGATTCCAAATCAGTCTGTTGATTAAATTTTTCCAGGAAAAAACCCCTTGACATAATGGTAATGCACAGATCTCCTTTTGGTTTCCACTTTCTAATAGCCCATTTTCTAATAATATCAATGTTAGGTCTGGAGCCTAGAAACTTACCAACAAGGGAAAGATTCGCTTTGTCCAAAGCCCTATGCAAGCACCCATCTGGCACTTTGAGACATGTGATCCCTTCCTTGTCTTTCTCCCACATGAACTGCACTTTTCCTGGAGAATGCGGACCCACATTTGTAGTGGGGTTTTGAAGAATCTTATTCCAGGCTAGAGGTGTGGATCCTGTGGAAGTTTTTACAGCTTGCGCTTCTCAACTGTCTATTTAAAGTCAGAAAGCATACCTTTCACAGCCACGTCAGGATTATATCGCAACCATACTCTGCAACCAGTACAACAGAAACAACACTGACCGACCCTCCATCGCTTGAACCCTCCATCGAGTTAACCATGCATGTGTTTTATGTGGTGCACTTACCCTTTCATTATTTATTTAATGTGGTGTTAATATTGTGAGTAATCATATTGTTTAGTTAATTAATTAAAATATGTCATAAGAATGTAATTAATAGAGTTGTTGGCCATGTTTTAAAGTGTTGTAAGAATGTGTAAGTAATGTGTAAGTGACCTTGTAAGTGATGTGTAAGTTAACTCTTGAGTGTGAAACACTCCACCTTCTTAGAAATTCAAATTTTTCCTTGGAGGCTTGTGGGACAAGTTAAACTTGTCCCATACCTCTTAAATTTATTTACCAACCATACCTATGGTTGGGGAGTTGAAATTAGACTTTTATTATGCATTTTGGGAAGACTTATTGTAGGTTTTAATTGCACTTTTCTTACATGTTTTAATTTCAGTCCTTTGGGGTGTGGGTTGGATTTGAGTGTGTAAGTAAACTGTCATATTATTCACCCACTTATTTAAACTTCATTGGATAATGAAGTTGAATTTTGGGGTTGGGGTTGAGGATGTGTGATGTGGCATCCTACATGGATCCACCTCATCCTCTTCTCTTCCCTCTTCTATAAAATTTGAATTGTTTGCCTTGTTTTGGGTTGCTTCACTTTTGGAGACTTCATTTTGGGTGAATTTTTCTTGCTGTTTTGAGAGCTCTTGCTTGGAGAAGTTTTGGAAGATTGTTGCATGCTTGTGCTTGGCTGTTTTGGATTGCTTGCATTGGGATAAATCTTGTTGTTTTGGAACTTGGAATGACTCCATCATGGAGAGGTAGGAGCTTGGCTCTTGAAATGTTCTTCTTGTATATATGTAAATGTTCTTGTGTAAATATTTTGGTATATATTGTGGGTTGTTGGGTAGATGGCCTAGGAATGGTGTAGAAGAAGACTATGGGGTTATTTTGTGGGAGACACAAATGGTTTTAGGGAGGTATAAGGGTGGAGAGAGTGGGGATTTGGGTTCCACCTTACAAAGAAATAACTTGCATTTCTTTACTCGTTATGGGGTGTCATTAGAGGTTGGGGAGACATAAGAAAATGTGAGAAATAAGGGGTGCTTGGGGAGGCATAAGGGCATGAAAAGGTTTTGAAGCGTAATGTAACCTTGCCTCTTGGCATTTGGCGGTGAACTTGTGGAGTTAAAACCTCCCATTTGAAACCGTAATGTAACCTTGCCTCTTGGCATTTTGTAGTGTGTTGTATGTGGATGATTCTCAACCCTCTCTGTATTCATTTACATCCCCTTGATCTTTCACCGTGAATCGCTATTCATGCATGATCTTGCATTGCATTTTAATGGTCTGTGTTTATTGGCAAGACAGTTTCCTTCATTCCTCGGTGCATCACCTTTGTAGCTTAGGTTTTATTTCATGCATTTTCTTACCTGTCTCCTTGGCAAGTTAGATTAGGTTTTTAGTAAACCCTCTACATTTTCCACATTTGCATCTGAACAGAGGAATAGGAACCGGCCTTCATCCGGAGAGCTTTTCCAATTTCGCAAGGTCCCACACTTGGGAAAAGCTCCATGTTATGTAATCGTACTGAGAGTCTCAACCCATCGTGTTGCAGAGTCCCAGGGGTGCTGTGATTCACCATCAACAGTTTTGGTGTGCCCGGTGGGACCAAGAGGTCATTCCACAAGATTTGAAGGAGTTTTCATGAAATTCGGCTTAAAAAATTGCAGGTTTTACAGTTTCAGTTTTTTTTTCACCTTCCAGGATGAACTTTGAAATCAATTTTCAAGGACTTAACTTGCTTGAAACAAGTCAAAATTTCACCAGTTGATAGATCGGGGGATAATCTTCAAAAGGGTATTCTTAGATTTTTGAGATTTTGAATTTCAAAATTTCATGGTTTTTGATTTTCGGATTTCAGGTTTTCGGAAGTCTGGCATTTTTGGATTTTCGGGACTATCATTCCAAATCAAATTCCAAACTCTAAAATATCAAAAATACAGGTCTTTCAAAATTCTATTTTTAATATTGTTAGGTTTGGTGTGTAACTTGGCAGAAGTCTGCCTTTTGAGGCTCATTTTTCTAACACATCTCGGTGACTCAAGAAGGATAGAATTCAGCGAGTGTAACAACAAAAGTTGCCGGCATATGAGAAGAATTCAAACCAAGTCCAATACTCGAGAAGAGGGCTATTTTTCCACTTGCAACTTTCACCGTGTAGAGGAAGGAGAGGAAGAAGACCACAAAGATCACCATCTCCACCTAACGGGACTTTGTCTACACCTCCACCGGTAGGCCTTTTCTCGCATCGACCAGGGTTCTTAGGCCAATCATAATGGCACATCTACCACCGAATCCCTTTGTCAATTTCACGGGTAGTAGTCCACTTGCCCTAAATGCTCAGAATCAAATTCCAGTTGCAGCACTAAAGAACATACCCTATTTCACAGGAGAAAATCATACTACTCCTATTGATCACATCCAGGATATTGCTAATGCATGTGCAATTCACGAAATAAATGAAATGGATGTTGCGGTCAAGCTGTTGGCTTCATCTTTCAAAGGTAAGGCCTTACAATGGTTTAGGAGCCTAGTAGCAGGGTCTATTACGAATTGGGACCAACTTTGTTCAGCTCTTTGCAACCAATTCGGGAGAGGGCGGACAATTTATCTTTATTGGAACAGCTGACAACAATCAAAAGGGATCCTAACGAACAAATGACATATTTCAAATTCAGATTCCAACGGACATGGGACAGGATTCCAATAGCTGTTAGACCAACCGCCGAAGGAGCATTCCTTTATTTCTTAAAGGCTATAAATTCAGACATAGCCATGATGATCCAATCAATGGGAGGAACAACGCTGCCAGGGGCCTACGACACAGCTATCAGAGTAGAGAACTGTTTGATCCAAGCTGGCAAGCTTGCACCAAGGCCACCAATGCCTCTCTATCCGGATATGGGAAATCCTACAACCAACCAAGCACCAGAGTTGAATCCCATTCCAACTCCTAGAAATCAAAGCAATAATGAGGCGTCGACTTCTTCAAATACTTCAAAGGAATTGCAGGAGGTCATGAAACAACTACAGAACCTTGGAAATGAACTAGTGACTATCAAAAGACAACAAGCTCAAAGTGCTAGACCATATCAGCCTCAAGCACAGTACCAAGCCAGCCCCATACCAACAAAATAGACCACCACCTCAGGCTGCAAATCAAAACCAACCAAGGACACCTCAAGCTCCCGGGCCATTTCGACCGTATGATCCAAATGCAACAACGTCCTCAAGAGCTTTGGTCTTGACACAAAATAACATGGCACAGGAGTATGACTGGTGTTACCCTTGCAATCTACCTCACAATCAGTCAGCATGTTTCAATGGTGCACTAAATCAGGCCTTGATGGTGCAAACCATTGGTGTTGCTCAAGAACCAAGCTAGGAGGAGAATCAACAGCAACAAACGCAACAAGAAGGACCTCCAACAGAAACCACATTGGCAAATTGGCAAACGGAAGACTTCTGTGGAGTTAACCAATAGCCTTTTCAAGGCGTGGCTGCCAACACATGGTCAAAGAAGAGAAATATAGGAGAGGGAAAACTATGTAATCCAGTTTGTTTCTCAACCCACTCTTACACAACAACAAGGGTCGAGTAGACCAAACGCAGCTCCAAATGTGCAAAATCAGCCTAATGTACCATTGTAGCAACACAACACATACACTGTTCTAGCTCCGAAAAAGTTTACACCAAGTAAGGGACAACAAAAGGACAATTCATCCCCCTTCAACATCATCGATCAAATGAAGAAGACACATGTGAACATTTCCATGTGGGAATCACTGGCGATCACAGGGCAACGAGATTTATTGCAAGCTGCAATGGCTAATTGGTTTGCCACAAATGTATCAAACCAGGGACATGAGAAAGTTCTCACTAATGCAGTGCAACATGATGGGAGCCAGACAAGAAAAAATTTGAAGCCTCCACCATTCTATGTTTCGTTGATTGTTGGAAACCACTTGGTACACAACTGCATGATAGATTCTGGGGCAAGTAGTTTAGTGATGCCGAAGCAAATAGTAGATCAGTTGGGTTTGAAATATGAGCCAGGTCTTTGAAAGGAGTAGTACAATGACTGGGAACAGCGGTAGAGGAATTGTTGGAGTCATCAAGGGGTTAAGCCTAACACTACATTCCTGTCCTAATGTTACAGTTCTGCAAGATGTGTCTGTGATTGACCTTCCACCACTCTTTGCGTTGTGTTTATCAAGAGACTTCACTACAAAAATTGGTGGATATTTATCTGCAGATTGGTCACACATGATTTTTAGGACAAGGTATGGAGCCAAAGCAACAATCAGGTCAGAACCAATTGCCAATTTCCATATTGAGCCTCATGTACCAAATCCTATCAATGCAAATTGCTTGACTTTTGATCAGGAGGAGTGTTCAAGTGATCTAGAAACATGTACTAAGGTCAAGGGAATTCCTGATTTAACTTTGGATGAATGGGCAAACAAGAGTCATGAATTTGACCCATACAAGGAAATTGAAGAATCTGAATTGGGCGTGTATTGTATACACGAAGAAAATTCACCCATTCCCGACATCATTCAGCCTGAACAAAAGGATGAAAACAAAGTTTGGAAATTATTTTTCGATGGTTCGAGAAGCAGACAAGGTGCTGGAGGTGGTGCAATGTTGATTTCACCACAAGACATCAAATATTTTTCAGCTTTTCGTTTCCAGTTTTCCTGTTCGAACAACACGGCTGAATACGAAGCATTGATTCATGGAATTCATTGGGCCAGGAAAAGGGGCATAAAGAACTTGCAGGTGTTTGGAGATAGTGAGTTGATTATCAACCAAGTTAGGGGACAACATGCTACAAAGAACGACTTGCTGAGGAGCTACAAGAATAGGGTATGGGACCTCATTGAGGATTTTGAAGCTTTCAACATTGTGTCCATACCCAGGAAGAAAAATGAAGTTGCAGATAGGCTCGCAGCAATTGGAGCAATGTTTGATGTGGTTAACAACATCAGAAGGGGAAAAACACAGCCACATATCCATGTGATCGTGAGGCCAGCAGTTCTAGATAATAACACAAGTCAAGCGGTGTGTTTGAGAATGATCACCGTATCGTCAATTTCTTACAAGAAGAGGCTAAATTCTCAGCTAGGAATCAGGATAGATTAGAGCAGCAGTATTGGGATCAAGTAGTACAACCGTGGACAAACAAGCTTCCTAAGGGTTTGGTAACATTGGAGTCTATCTTCAACCCTAACGACCAGTTTCGTAAGGAAAAGGCAAACATACAGGTCAAGAGAGAAGATTCAGAACCAATTCCGGTTGGGGAAGGCAAAACACTTCAAATTGGCAAAGTGGCCACTGAACAGGAGAAATCAGATTTCATACAACTTTTCCAAGAATTTCCAGATGTCTTCGCTTGGAGCTATGAAGACTTAAGAGGATTCGATCCAAATTTGGCACAACATACCATCGAATTGGATCCAGATGCTAAGCCCGTCAGGCAGAAATAGAGACCGGTCAACCCTCACATTGAGCCTCTAATGAAGAAAGAACTAAATAAGCTAATAGAGGCAAGCATTATATTCCCGATCAAGCACTCAAGCTGGGTTGCAAACTTGGTTCCGGTCAGGAAGAAGAGTGGAGAAATCAGGTTGTGTGTGGATTTCCAAGACCTAAACAGAGCATCTCTCAAAGATCATTACCCACTTCCTTCAATGGAACAAATATTGCAAGTAGTATCCGGTTCAGAGAGATTCTCTCTCCTAGATGGCTACTCAGGGTACAATCAGGTAATGGTGAAAGAAGATGACCAATTCAAGATGGCTTTCACCACCAAATGGGGGACCTATGCCTACAAGAAAATGCCATTTGGGCTATCAAATGCTGGAGCCACCTTCCAAAGGGCAATGGATATGGCATTTAAGGGGTTGATCAATAAAATAGTTTTGATATATCTTGACGACATCACTGTATTCTCAAAAAATGCAGCGGATCACCTCTGTCATTTGAGGCAAGTATTTCAGAGGTGTAGAAGATTTGGGGTATCATTGAATCCCAAAAAATGCATATTCTTGGCTCACGAGGGAAAACTTCTAGGCCATATTGTTTCAAAGGAGGGATTGATGATTGACCCAGAAAGAGTTGAAGCAATTCGAGCATTGCCATTGCCAAGTCACAAGAAGGCTCTTCAAAGCTTCTTGGGAAGGATCAATTTTGTCTGCAGATTTGTTCCAAATTTTGTTGCTCTTGTGAAGCCAATAACGTTGATGTTAAAGAAGAGTATGGCATTTAAGTGGACATCTGAAGGCAAGGCAAGTTTTGAGGCAATAAAAGAGGCTATATCTCAAGCTCTAACTCTCGTCAATCTAGACTTCTCCAAGGACTTCGTGCTATATGCCTTTGGTGGTGGGGACACGATTTCTGCAATCCTGGTACAACAAAACAAAGGAGGATTAGAACAACCAGTTGCTTTCTTCAGTCAAGGCTTGGAGGAATACGAAACTAGGTACTCTTTCATTGAAAAACATGTCCTTGCAGTAATCAGGAGCTTAAAGAAATTCAAGCACCTAGTCTCAAACAACAAGATCCAATTATTGGTCTCTCATGCGGGAGTCAGGGACTTCCTTCTAAACAAGGATCTGAATGAGAAACGTGCAGGATGGATAACTCATGTCATGGAATATGACATCGAGATCAAGGTCACCAAACTAGTACGTGGGAAGGGACTATGTGAGCAGCTAGCCTTGAGTCAACAAGTTGAAGCAGGTGATGAAAAGAGGCTGTCTTGGTACTACAGGATAACCAAGAACAAGAAAATGATGATGTGCCCACTCCCTGTTGGACTCAGAATGTGATACAATTCCTACAAATAGGCCTATGCCCTCCAGAAATGAGAAAAGCAAAGAGGAGATACTTCAGATTACAAGCCATTCCATATGTGCTTGTTGGTGGTGTTTTGTTTAAGAAAGACATCAATGGAGTTCTATTGAGGTGCATTGGGACAGGCCAAATTGAGAGGGTGTTACGAGATTTTCACGATGGAGATTCTGGAGGACATTTTGCCCCATGAGTAATAGCTCTCAAGATAATGAAAGCAGGGTATTATTGGCCGAAAGTCTTCAGTGACTGCTATACATGGATAAGAAAGTGTAGGAAATGTGCACTCTTCACAGGCAAAGAAAGACTAGCAGCGCTTCCATTACACCCAATTCTAGTTGACCAACCATTTATGCAATGGGGATTGGACTTCGTTGGGGTCATCAATCCAAACTCAAGCCAAGGCCACAAGTGGATTCTCATGGCAACGGACTATTTCACCAAGTGGACCAAAGCAGTAGCGCTCAAGGAAGCAAATGAGTCTAACATACTAGACTTTTATGAAGGAATAGTGACCAGGTTCGGTGTGCCGGCCACTATCATATCAGACAATGCATTGGCATTTATAGGTTCCAAGATTACAGAATGGGCTGTCAAGAATGGAATCTATTTGAGCACCTCTTCAAATTATTACCCGCAGGGTAATGGACAGGCAGAGTCTACAAACAAAAATTTGCTAAGAATCATCAGGAGGACTCTGGATGAAAATCAAAGAACATGGCATACCAAGCTAAAATCAGCATTATGGGCTGACAGAATAACACCAAAGAGGTCTACAGGTAATTCCCCTTACAAGTTAGTCTATGGAAAAGAGCGATGTGCCTATATCATTAGAACTCCTACATTGGAGTTCATGAAGCGATTGGAGTTGGGCGAGTTCGAACCAATGGAGGCCGGGTATGCGAGTTGATGGAATTGGAAGAAATTAGAGAACATGCAATTCAAACAATTGAGAAAGATCAGGCCTTAGTAAAAAGATGGTTTGATAAGAAAGCAAGAGCAAGGACCTTCCAGGAAGGGGACCTAGTTCTGAAATGGGATGCAGATCGGGCAAAACCAGGAAGGCATTCCAAGTTTGATGCCATTTGGAGTGGCCCCTACATGGTCACGGGATGTAAAAGTAGTAATGCCTTCCAATTGTCTACTTTGGATGGAGGAGAATTCCCGATTCCGGTTAACGGAATCCATCTTAAACATTGCTACTAAAAGAAAAGGGTTTACCCTTGTAAATATTAGCCTAGATTTCAATTCCTCTAAGTGCGTATGCACATTGTCTTGTGGTAGTTAGGTTTCTGTTTCCCTAAGTGCTCCGGCATAGGTTTTGTTGCTCTCAGGTTGATTTCTACATTTCAGAATTTGTTAGAGAAGAAGTTGCGGTATCAGGTTCGGGATCAGATATCAGGTTGGTTTCAGGTTATTGCTTATGACTCCATGCCCAATGGATTGCTAAAAGGCCACTGATCTTCTACCTAGCAGGCAGGTGATCCCATTGAGTCACCAAATTGTTGTATATATCTTTTCCCAGTAGATATAGACAAGCAGGAGAATGGAGAAATCAAAGAAGCTCAAATCCCTGACATGCCCAAGGCGCACAGAATGGGCGCATGACACGGAGTGTCGACAGAGGAAATGGTGCGCCCAAGGTGCATAGAATGGGCACACGACACGGAGTGTCGACAGAGGAAATGGTGTACCCAAGGCGCATAGAATGGTGCACGACACGGAGTGTCGACAGAGGAAATGATGTGCCCAAGGCGCACAAAATGGGCACACGACACGAAGTGTCGACAGAGGAAATGGTGTGCCCAAGGTGCACAGAATGGGCGCACGACACAAAGTGTCGACAGGGTAAATGGTGCACCCTTGGCGTAGGGAAGAGGATGACGACACACACATGAATGTGCCCTTGGCGCACCTTCAAGAGGCGCAACATTTTGAGCGCTGACAGGAAGCGAGACCACAGCGCGAGATATTCAGATGGCCATAACTTTTGACTGGGAGCTCGATTCATGCAAGGTTGGACTTTTCGGAAAGCTTACGAGGTCCTCTGTCCAACTACAACTGGATATATTTAATTGGATGAGAACAAATTCTTAAAATGCAAAATACAGTTCGCCACTTTTGGGTTCGCTGGGTTCTCACCTACCATCATAATGAGATGAATTAAATGCAACATAGAGGTGGTTGGGGTAGTTTTGGAATTCCTCTCTCTTTTCTCTCTCATTCTTCCTATAAATTGTAAGGAGGGGCTTCTTTCTAAAGGTCTGACATTTCTGTTTTGCCCCTCCCTTCTTCTCTTTGGCAGGTGAACTTGTGGAGTTAAAACCTCCCATTTGAAACTGTAATGTAACCTTGCCTCTTGGCATTTTGCAGTGTGTTGTATCAATCTTTGGAGAAAATTAATGCATGTCTATGGATGATTCTCAACCCTCTCTGTATTCATTCGCATCCCCTTGATCTTTCACTGTGAATCTGGCTATCTGTGCATGATCTTGCATTGCATTTTAATGGTCTGTGTTTATTGGCAAGACAGGTGTCCTTCATTCCTCGGTGCATCACCTTTGTAGCTTAGGTTTTATTTCATGCATTTTCTTACCCTGTCTCCTTGGCAAGTTAGATTAGGTTTTTAGTAAACCCTCTGCATTTTCCACATGTGCATCTGAACAGAGGAATAGGAACCGGCCTTCATCCGGAGAGCTTTTCCAATTTCGCAAGGTCCCACACTTGGGAAAAGCTCCATGTTATGCAATCATACTGAGAGTCTCAACCCATCGTGTTGCGAGTCCCGGGGTGCTTGTGATTCGCCATCAATAATAACATGGTAGTGTTGGATTAGAATGAATTCATATTTTTAAGTTTGGTAAATGCAAATGGATCAATCGAATTTGAAGTTGTAGAACTCTGTTAGAGAATTTTCAAATAGGCAAATATTTTACTCAAAATGTACAGAATGACCCCTGCAACAAAGAACAATAAAATGAAACATTAAATTGAACTTAATATGATCAAAATGACCCCAAACAAACTAAAACACTTAAGAAATTTTTAAAGAACCTTTCAAATTGAGCAAAGACAAAATTATAGTCATTTTCTTTGTCAAAAGTTACAAATTAATTTGTTAATCAACTAAATAAATTATACCTTGAAATCCATCCTAAATTCCTCTAAGAGAAACCCTCCATGTCTATTTGACATGTTGAGAAAGGAAGGAGGTCAAATTGAACAAAATTTATAAGTCAAATGTTACCAATTTTCATTTTATAATCTTGTAGAGCTTTTTCTCCAAATTGACCCTTAAAAATGTATTCAAATTAAATTCTTAAGGTTTATGTGCAAAGAGGACGTTAATAGATTTCCAAAAGTCCTCTTTTTCCAAAAATTGAGTTCCCTATCAAAATTTATGGCCTTCTGAAGTTCAAAGAAGAGAAAATGCTTCTTTCGCACCCGTCTTGCGCGCCCGGGAGAAAATGAGCTTCTTGCATGCCCATCTTGCACGCCCGGGAGAAAAAGATATTGAGGGAGATATAAGAGTTGTGTAGGGGTTTTGAGATGTATATTTCAGGGTTTTAAGGTGGGAACCTAATCCTATTGGGAGGCATAAGTGATCTCCCCATAGGTCCTTGCTCCATTGGATTTGCACTTTCAAGCCTTGTGTATTTTATTATTTCCTTCTTGTAATATTATCTTGTGTTGAATGTGTTTTGTGATATTTGTGAAATTTTTATTGTGATGTGGAATCTTTGTGATAGTTTCCATGAGTTAGATCCATCATTTATTGCATTTTGGTTGGGGCTCGGGGGCCAATGAGGAGGATAACTTCTTCTCCTCATTGGATTATTGGTTGGATGGAGAGTGTTGCATGTCCCTCATTTTTTTTTGTGATTAAAGTGAAGAAATGGTGGAGCTCTTGTTAAATAATTTGGGATTTGGAGCATTGTTGAAGTAAAAAAACCCTTCATTGTAGAAATTTTCTTGTAATTCCCACTTAAGGTGGAAGACTAGTAGACTTGTATTTAAAAGAAAAGATGCTTTGCAAGTTTTATTTACCAAGTTGTAATATTATAATTGAAGGAAGTTCATTAGAGAATGTTTCTTTCCTTTCTCTTCAAATTAGTTGTATGTAAAGGAATGAATTAAATGGATATCATGTTTAAATTTTATCTTGTGTTGTGTTGTCCACTCAAAATTCCCCTGCTTTTAAGAAGTTGAAAATTAAATTTTGAGGTTAAGTGTCTTTTCTGTTGTCCTGGTAATGTGAAAAGTCAAGAAATTGGGAAAATCTATGTTTTTGGGTCATTTTGTGTGTTTTTGGGCCTGTCGGACATTTTTGTCCCGCGTCCTAGGTTCATTCGGGCTCTCTGTTCCCCGATCGGCCGGTTTACCCGAAGTCCGTTCTTTTCGGGCCCGTCGGAACTTTTTGTCCCACATGTCCCAAGTTCGCCTGGACCCGTTGTTCCCTTTTCATCTGATTTGGCCGAATCACGTATTCCGCGTACTTTTGTCCCGCATGTCCCAAAAGCATTTGTGCGTCTTTTCCTGCATCGCCCGAATCGGCCGAACCGCGTACTTCGCGCTTTCGCATCCCTCGTGTCCCAAATGAACCAAGTGCCATTCGTGCTAATTTTTCCCGCTCTACCCGAATATCTTGCTTTTCAATTTGGTAGATATGTATTTAATGCGCATTTATTGCCTTTCTCTCTCCTAAACGGCTATATAATGAACTACCCCCTATGCATTTTTGCACACTGCTTTCATGCTATCTATTGCTCGAACCCTTGCAACCAAAATTTTTGCACGCATATCCATTTCCCTTGCGATTCCATCCCAAGTCTAGCTTGCAGCTTTGCTCTCCGAGTTACTATCAACATGAAGATCAAATTCCAGGGCGTGAACAAATTTCACCACTTGAGTCCGCCGTTCCCGATATCGGGGACAGTGAAGTTCGCCACCTTGACTTTGGGGATTTTTGGACAAGGATGACAGATGCGAACCCTTCACCGATGGCACAGATGATTCATGACAGTGGTCTGGCTTTCACTGGTGGTTTCCCTATCTCGGTGTAATGCGCAGACACAGTGCTCTCATGTGGGGCTCATTTCAACCCTGATTCGAGTGAGTTGACAAACGTGCACGGGAGCTCATCGCCAAACTTGACGCTGCCGCCATTGGCACTGCACTAAGGATTCCAAAATGGACAATGCTATAGTTATCTCCCAAAATCAAGCACAAGCCCTTTTCAATCAAGACAGTGATAACTATAAGGCGCGGGTGGTGAAGTCCTGGCTAAAAACCCTAAGAAGGGGGCATCTCGTCTATCCAAGACTCTTTTCCGTGTGGATTTCAATGAAGAATTGTCGGATTTTATAATCCTATTGGCTCGGGTCATGGGTTTACCCTCTACAAATGAGTTCCATTTCTGGATGTGCCCGCTTATCAATATGGTGTGCGAGGGAACTCAGAATATCAACTGGGCAGAGATCATTAGTATGAACCTAGCAGAGCAACTATCAAATGTGCAACAAACTAAGAAATTTTATATGACTTCATACCTGATGTATACTCTGGCAGCATCGAGGCAATGGTTTGGTTTCTCATACATCGATGCTCACAAGGATGACCCCGTGTATGCCTACTGCCCGCAGTTCACCCTGGAAACCAGCAATCATAATTTCTGAAGGGTGAATGATGCTTTCACCATGTACATGGTCAGGCTACTAGAGAGCGACACCACAAGGAGATTTTCTGATGAAGCTATGAATCTGATATCGCACTACGGTGCCTACTTTATTCAATTCAGAAAATTTTCCTATATCAGGCTTGCTGGCTATGAAAGCACTCCCCTCAAGCTTCCTATGTTCTGCAATGACAAAATGGCCTTGATAGAAGTGTGCAGGCAATTGGACAAATTGCATAGAACCTGCAGGGATAAGAAAATTACTGGCTTGCATTTCCCCATCTCTTTGGGAAACTACACCTGCAAAACAGCCCTGGACGCACAAAATATAGAAAGAGCCCTAGCTCCCATTACGGTCCACTTCTTCAAGCCAAGAACTTGTTTTGACTTGAAGAAGTTTATTGAGCAGAACATCAAGATCACCTATCATCATAGGGCAGACACAGAGGACTATTGGGCTGACTGTGCTGATGATTTTGAAGCAAGAAGGAGGCATTACGGCAGGTTTTCTCTACAATTGATTCAGGAACTCAATTTGTACCAAGTTCCTGAAGGGCTTCAAGATGATAATTCTGACCTGTACTCATATGAGTATGACAATGTGGTCAAACACACTCCCTTGGAGGACTTGGATTGGTTCAAGAAGGAGAAGGATGATTTGGCTGAAATCCTGGCTCCAGTCTTAGTCAGGACCAAGATCTGGTTTGATAGAAAAGTCCGTGAGCTTAGGAGGCACTCAGGGGAATCCTCCTCCAAGGATGCTTCAACACCAAGGAGGGAAGCATCGACACCCAGATCAGAAGCACCTGTGCAAACCCCTCCTTCCTCATCAACTCAAGGACCTGCAGTCTCTACTCCTTCCTCATCCACCCAGGTGTATCAGAAGAAATTCAAAGAAGTTAAGAAGGAGCCTGTGGAAAAGACCCCCTGAGGAAGCATGCAGAATTGCCTTCAGGACCAGAGAACATTATTGTTCTCAGTGAAAGTGAAGAAAGTGAAGTGCCAACTCCTGCAGCGCAAGCACCAAGCCCCAATGGATAAGGATAAAGAAGTCCAGAGCACTGAACTTCCAAGCACTGTTGATTCCTCTGCACCAGGAGCCCCAAGCGCTCCACTCATATCTCAACTCGAGGCAACAACAGTACAAACCTTGGGCACCATGAGTTCTCTGTCTCTTGGTCCTCTTGCCCCACCTACTTCTTCCTCCTCTTTCGCATAGGTCTGAACCTCTTGTTGTGATAGGAAGAGAAAGTCTTCCTCCCGGATCTCAGGACCAAATTTTGATGTTGTGGCGGCCTTGTTAGGCACTACTCCTCCTTCTCGCGCCAAAAAATCTAGAACTACCTCTAGGATAGTGTCTGACGCTCAGGGCCAACAATTCCTGGAGATAGCCAAGCCTAAGGTAGACAAGCCAGAACAAGATTTACAAGCATCTGATCTTGAGCTCTCAATAATTCCCATGGGAGAATCTACCCCTGAAGGTGAGATCCACAATGTTCAGGAAATAGTCACCAGAGTCATTGGGAGGGTAGAGAAAGGGAAACAAACCATAGAACAGTTGGAAGAACAAGCCCAGATTCTTACAAGTTTCATCAAATCTCTTTTGTCCAAGGACAAAGTTTTGGACCCTACCCCATTGACTACTCTTCCACCACCTGTAATTTTGAGCCAAGATGAAGTACAAAGTATCAAAGATATGCACAAGTATTCCATCTATGGCAGAGCTATGGAGGCCATGGTGGATGATATGCTGGTTGCAGGATTAAACTTCATTGATGAAGCCTTCAAACTCCATGGGAAGGTGAGTAATTTGTAACAGAAGCTCTCCTCCACCATTGGGAACATTGATAAAGAACTTAAACTTTGGGGCAGTTGCATAGTAGACCTCCAGCTAATGGGACAAACAGATGAAAATATTTTGATGGCAAGCAAAGTCTTTGAGGATGCCAAGGATAATTTGTCAAAGTCCTGGGTCTACAATGTGGAATGGAAGATCAAGGTGTTGGAAGAGGCTTTGGGAGAATTAAAGAATAGCCGGCAGAAGGGTGAGGCTTTCAAAACACTAGTTGTATCTACTTTCAAAGATATACATTGCCATCTTCAGGATGAGACTTCTGGTGTGCCTCTCTCCTTACAAGAAATCAAAGCTCAATTCAGAGCTTTTGTCAAGGGTGATCTATTCAAGGAGAGTTCCATTTCCAAGGAAAAGATGAAGGAGATCTACTCTCTTCAATCGGCTATAGAGGAAGTGAATAAAGATTATCATACTCATGTCGAGTTCAATAAGGAAATGGAGAAGTGCCTCGGATTTTGGACTCAGTCTACTGCCAACACATCAGTCCCACGAGGCAGAGACATAACAGAGGCGTTGAAAATATTCAGACAGCGGATCTTAAAGTCGGTGGGTCCCTCCCAGTCATAAGAACCTGTCTTCTTCTCCTAATTCTTCTCTTCTCTTCCCCTTCTTTCTCTCGGATTTGTTGTAATTAGTTGGGGTATTGCGATTTGCAACCCTTTAACTAATCATTAGTTAAAAGAAGTAGTTATCGGGAGTAACTAATTTGTAAACTATATAATGGCATCTCCTCGTCATTTTGAAGGAGGAAGAACTTGGCTTATTTCTAAAAGTGTAAATAAATCTTAAAGAAATCAATACAAAAGGATTTTTCATTCTTTGTCTATCTGGTTTCCTTTATTCTAAGCTATTCATTTAATCTTGTTAGATCATTTATCACGTATTATGCTTTGAAGCTTTATATTCTTGCAGATGTTATTTACAAAACTTTGTGTCTTTTCAAATTTCATCTTATTAATGTGATACAAATGATCTTATTCCAATTACAGTACCCTCGCATGCGTAAGGAATTACTCTGTCATCTATAATTATGAATGGCGCCTTTACGCTCGTTCTCACATTTTCATTCCTCGGTTCTTTTGTGATTGATGATCCTTATAAAAACACTTTCATAATATCTAAGTTTCACCGTAAAAATCATGTTTTGTATATGTGTAAATAAGTTTGTTTTTGAATAAGGGAACATCTCCCATTAAAGAGGAGGGACTTCTTGTCCCACCGTTGCTCTTCTTGAAGTCCTTTTTGAAGACCAACATGTTGAAAGAAAAGAAAGTTGAAAATCTCAATGTTTTGATAAAAATGTGAATTAGGAGGTTTTCAAAGCCTTATTCTAGGTTGAAATAGTTAAACACTATTTGGTATTGATATATTTAAAGTTAAATTTATCCTTGATATCCATGTTCTTCTATACATTTTTTTGAGTTCTCTACCTTAAACAATGATTGATACTACAGTCGGTCTTATCCGATGTCGTTTCAATATCAACATCATCCTTTATTTCATATTGTAGTATTTAAAATGTTAACTCCAAGTTTAGTTATCAACTTAAATGATATCATGACTTGCACAACAACCTTAAATTTAATGAATAATTATTGGAAAAGTGATTTAGATGATTGTGAATCACAAAATGTTGAAGATATGTAAGAATTTATAAAATGGACTCATTCGATAATAATCGGTGTCGATAATTGAACCACCATTGGTATTTCTATTACCAACATCGGTGACTAGATCTTTTGCACCAATTTCATTTACGTAAACTTGATGCACAGTCATTTGTTCGCCCTTGTTTATATCAAATACTTAAATCTTTATTACAATTTCTTAAAACTAAATAAGAAGTTGCTCTTGGTATTAATCTCTTATGCCCGGATTTAAAACAATATTTTAAAACTTATCATTAACACAAGAATCGGTGTCGGTAGCGGAACCGACGTCCCAGTAGCATAGTGGTTACTGTGGTGGTGGTCACCTTTTGTGGATTGTTTTTTTGAAAAAATGTATTTCCATTCAAACCATTGGCTCTTGTGAATCTAGACTTCACCTAAATGTAGATCCAGGCCTATGAGGGCCGTGTAAGCTTGTTTCGACCCATACTACAACCTATATATAGGGATTTAAATGCATAAAAATCTTGATATACAAAATGGGGTTTTTCCCATGAATAAAAAAAGAGAGAGAACTAATCAATAATAGATATCAAACCAGATCTAGGATAGATGTTTGCATTGCAATAAATAACTAAGAATACATGATTAAATATAGGATTCAACTATTCTAAAGGAGGAGCCAAATGCATGCAATCCCCCTTCTTCTTGTATATTGCATCCAAGAAGACACCTTACTGATTTTCCCTTGATCCATGGCATCCAACCCTTCAACCTGAAAACCAAAGAGAAAAAATGAATGAGCTTAGGGTAAGAAATGCTTAAGAAGACTCCCTTAAGGATGATTAGGGCTTCTTTTGGGTAGATCTAATCTTGTGGGCCCTATTGTTTTGATCCAAGGGTTAAGGATCAACCCTACAATTGTTAGGTGAGAATATTCATATTATGATTGTAAATTTTAAATAAATCAAATGTATGTGTAAATGGGTGAATGGGGCCACTTAGGGCTCTAGTGTATTAAGTTAAAAATATAACCCTTCTAGTAGGTTTTAGTGAATAATTCAAAGTGGACATTAAATATAATAATTTAAGAGAACTAAGGTAACTAAGGATAAGGGTTTATTAAACGTGGGTTGAATGTTAATTTCCAAGAGGGAAACTATTTACCCTCGTAGGAGAAATTAATGGACACTTATCTAGTAATGATAATTAAATTGACATTAGACTTTGGATTAAGAATAATTAATTAATAATCTAGACTGGATCTATCCTATGAAATGTAACATTGCTAGTAGGAATTAATTAAACATATATTAGGGTTTGACACCCTTGTAACTTAAAACAAAAAAAATTGTTGCAACCTTCCGGATAATTGTTTAAGGATTAATGTGGTTTTAGAACGTCAAAATTATGGGTGTTACAAAAGTTATCTATAAAGTTTTATCTCCATCTGATGTTTAGATGATGATATATTGATGAAATTGTATTTTATTGTTGAATAAGATATTGGCGAGTGTTACATTTTGTGTATTTTCTTAACGATTTAATATCTAATTCATTTTTATTTATTTTTGTTTAGATATGTCACTTCCCATTCATGAACCAAAGGGATTTTATATAAATAATATAGAAGAACTTTGAAATAAGGATGTTAGAGTTGATGGCGTGGAAAAAATAATGTGAAATATGTAAGATCTCTAGAAGGCCATGAAATCAAATAAATGCAAGTGTATTTTGTGGAAGACCATAGTGATGATGAAGGAAGTCTCATGCAAGAGGGAGCACATGATGCTACTATAAATGTAGATGTGAATGAAAATGAAAACGTAGAGGAAGAAGAAGTGTAAAACAATCTTAAGGACAAAATGCTACATGGAATTAGTAGGATGGGAGTAAACATAAACCTGGATACCCCTTATTATTCTAGTAGCATGGAACCGAGAAGATTTCATGTATTGGATAGTATAGATGGAAAAATATTTTTAGTATGAATACATGGAAGATCCTAGAAATTACATGCTTTCATGTATAATTTTGAAGGGGCATGTGTATCTTTTGAGGGGACATATAAAAAAATGATTTTAGTGTGACAAGAAAAATATAAAAACATGGGATAGGCTAGTGGAAAATCTCAAGGAGAAATTTTAACCAACAAATTACCAGCTTAGTTTGTTTAAAAACTCGCAAGAATTGTGACAGAGGGATCTTAATGTGAAAAAAATACATTGAGGAAAGCTACAAACCAACCATTCAAACGTGACATGTGGAGAATTACATTGAGAAAATATCCAGGTATATGACTAAATTGTGTATGGATATTTAGGATGAGATTGGTATTGTACAATTACATTCCATATAATAGTCCTATAAATATACTTTTAAGGAATAAGAAAAGATATTTATGAAAAAATATAGCACTAAGTAAGGAAGAGGAAAGGCCATGCAAGGTCATCGAATGAATAAAGGAATAGAAAATATTGTGCAATTTTGAAGCAAGGAATGTTCAAATACTTAAAAATAAGGAACCTATTGAGAAAATGGAAGTACAAATTGAGGATGAGGTCATTGATTTAGCAACACATACTACAAGTGTGCGAGAAAAAGGCATAGATCCTATGATATTTTACAAACCAAAGATGGTGGCAAGTGAACTTCTCACATTGAAAAGGAGAAGAAGTAGATATATAGGAGAAGCATTGGAATTGGAGTGCATAGTGTTAAAAACAAAAAAGGAGGAAATAATATTGAAAATAGAAGAAGATTTCAATATGGGGAAAAGGTATTCAAAGTAATAGTGGATAGTGGTAGTACCAATAATTTTCTTGTGGAGTAATGTTGAATAAATTTAAGTTCAAAACATTAAGCATCTAAATATGTACGCATGTTTATGGTTACAAAAGGGACACCAATTTATAGTAAAGGAACAATGTATGGTTGGATTCCATTTTGGGATATATGAAGATTACATACTAGGAGGAATTATTCCCATGGATTCATGTAACATGGTAGTTAAAATGCGTTGGAAGTTTGACTGAAAGGTACAAAATGATGGCCACAAAAACACATACACATTTGAAGAGGACAAAAATAATATACACTAAACCAATTTTAGGAGAAGTGTGAAGCTACACAAAAGTCTTGCTACTCTCATCTAAACAGTTCTTGAGTGAAGTGAAAAATATAGCTTGCATGTTTTATGTACTCTTAGTAAAAATAATGTAAAGAGAAGGTATGGAAGAGGATGCTAGAGGAGTATAAAATACACCTTCATAGGTGAAAATAATTTTGGAAGAGTTTTTAGAAGTTGTGTATAGTGAGTTACCTAAATGGTTAGAAACATGAGAGGAATTAGTGACCACAAGGATTTTATTCTAGGATCAATTTTGTTGAACAAGGGAGCATATATAATGATAAGGAACAAGAATAGATAGATACATAGGAAAGTGCAAGGAGTTTTGGATAGGATACACACAAGAGAGAATTTGAACACTTGTGTATTGCCTACAATATTAACACTGAAGAAGAGTGGTCACTGGCATATGTGCACTGATTTGAGAGCCATAGTAAATATAACCATCAAGTATAGGATTCCATTTTTGTAGATGGAATGCATCATAGATTACTTGAGTGGCAAAAATTATTTTATAAATTTTTATTTGAAGAGTGGATACCATTAAATATTTTCATAAGACAAGGAGATGAATTGGAGAAAATGCGTAAGACTTAAGAAGGATAGTAAGAGTGGTTTGTAATTTTATTCGAAATAAGAAACACACAATGTAATTTCATGAGGTTGATGAATCAAATCTAGAAACCATTTGTTAGCCAAGAATTTTGATCATAAACCTATATGATATTATAATTTTCAAAAGGATGCATGAGGAACATCTACTACATGTTAGGTAAGTGTTGCAATATTTTTAGAAGATAAGATGTTGATTAATTTAAATTGAGATTTCTTACGGGAGGAATTTGTGTATCTAGGATTTTTGATTTCAAAAGAAGGATAAAATATGGATAATGAAATGGTTCATGTAATTATAGATTGACCATCACCAAGGATTGCTTCGAGGCACTTAGTTTCTATTGGTTGGAGAGATTTTACTTTAAGTTCATAAAACATTGTAATGTTGTATGGGAAATGATTAGAGTGGCCATTAAAGGATATCAGAAGAGTTTCACTTAGATAATAGGTTTAGAGAATACATTTTTGGATTGAAATAAAAGAATAACAATGAAACCAATGTTAGCATTACCATATTTTATTGAAGTGTTTCAGGTCGATTGTGATGCTAGTGGAATTAATAGTAGTATAGTTTTTAAATCAAGAAGATATATTTGTTGCATAATCTAAGAAAAATTTAATGATTCAAGGAGGAAATATAGATTATATGATTATGATTTATATGAAATTGTGCAAGCATTAAGAATTGGATAACTACATGTTTCCTAGTGATTTTGTGTTATACACGAACCATCGAGCACTATAGTTTATTGAAAATATAGGGAAATTTGAATCGAGACACAAGAATTGGATGATGTACCTAAAATAATTCACATTTGTGTTGAAACATAGAAATAGTAGATGTAACATGGTGTATGATGTGCTCAGTAGGCATAGTTTTCTATTGAAAGATATGAGAATAGAAGTTGTGAATTTTAAGTCCATGAAATGAATATATGTGTAAGATGAAACATTTATGGAAGCATGCAAAGAATGTACATTACCCACAAGTGGAAATAAGACATCTTGGTTGGAATATTTTTAGTATTAAGTATTTTTGTGTTTAGGAGGAAAAATATGTATTTTTAAATGGTTGATGCGGAAAAACTTCACAAGAGAAAAACATTGAGAAGGATTGATAGGGAGCTTTGGTTTGGAAAAAACCATAGGATAATCAGGAGAGAGTTACTTTTGGAAATGATGGATGTGAATTTTTTTAATATAAAAATCCCACATTTGTTAGATTGCTAAAGGAATATCTATAAATAGAGTGTTATATCATCATTTTCCCATTCTAGAGATGCCTTGTGGAGACATAAGAATGGGTTTTATTTTGGGTTTCCCATAATGTAGAGGGATTTGATTCATGTTTGGTAGTGGTGGATAATTTTTTGAAGATTGAACATTTCATTTATTATAAGAAGACTAGTAATGCAACTTATCTGAAAATATATATACTTCAGGATATTATGAGATTACAAAGATTACCATGTACATAGTGTGCGATAGAAATACAATTTTTGGGTCAATTGTGGTGAACATTGTAGAGCAAGTTGGAAATAAAGTTACTTCCAAGTTCAAAAAATCTTCCAAAGAATGGAAAGATACAAGTTGTGAGGAAAATCCTTGGATATTTACTTATATATTTCATTTAAGATAGGCTTAGAACTTGGAAATTGGTTTTAGCATAAGTAGAGCTTGATTATAATAATTTAATGGATAAGAATATAGGAAAATGTCTATTTAAATTATATATGGGTACAACCAAGAGGGTTATCAGAATTACAAAACTTATAGTGGAATGAAGATATGATTGTTGTATCATGATATTTTATGGAACACATGAAAGACATACACCGACAAGTGCACAATCATTATAAAATATTAATGCGAAATATGTCAATGTGTATATGAGAAATGAAGGGAAGTTGAATATTAGATTGGGGACATGGTCTTGGCATATTTTTAAAAGGAAAGTTTTCTAGAAAGAACATCTAATAGACATAAGTGGAATAATATAGTATATGATTCATAAATACTCTTACACTAAGATATCTTTAGCAAAATAAACAAAACTATAGCCATTAAAAACACATGCACAATATAGAAACTATGTGCATAGTAATAGATCATTAACGGTGTCTCCATATTATTATATATCAAACAATGTACAAATACTAGATGTTACACATCTATAAAATACTAGTGCGAAAGACTATAAATATCCTAAGAGGTAGTTGCACAAAAACTAACTAATTATTGTGAACCCCTACAAATAAGATATTCCCGTAATAAAGTGGATCAAAAAATTCATGTACAAGAGGTGATTATCTCCAACAATAATTAATTGAATCCTAAGATAATGTTAAGCTTAAATATGTATGAACACAAACAATGTTATGTGGTTAAAATAATACCAAAAACACATTAAAAGTATGAGCAGTCCGAATGGATAGTTTCATTTAGAATAATAGGAAATTTTCACTTTGAATACTTATGATATCAAGTTCCATATAGGAATTGATACCTCGATCATAAAAAGTCACATACATGAGGGATTATCAACAACAATAATTTTAATTGAATCTGAAGATAATATTAAGCTTAAAGCTATATGAACACAAATAATGTTATGTGTTTAAAAAAGACCAAAACCACATGAAAAAGTGTGAATACTCTAATGAATAGTGTTGGCTAGAATAATAGGGAATTTTCCACAAAATGCTTATTATATCAATTTCCATGTAGGACTTGACATCTCAGTAATTTAATTAATGTGGGAGATCTGTAACCATACCACACATTATAAAAAAATATGAAGGTGAACTGAATTATAGTATCAAAAATTAGAATAGAGGTGATAAATGCCTAATAAGGATCATGATGAAGTGGAAATGATAATAAAAATGAATATCAATAAAAACACAATAAAGAGTACATGAATTATTTGTTAAAGTGGAAAGGAAGGAAAACTAAAGTAGATGTGGCATAACATTTCATTGAGTAAAATGTAAAGTTTCCAAAACTACACAAGGTATATGATGCATAAGCATCTAGGCTCATAGAAATAATATATCAACCAAAAGTAGTTAAACAATTGTTAAATAGTTGAGACTATATGTATGTTTATTGGTGGTTATTTTTGGATCATTTATTATGTAATAAGATCGATTGTGGTTATGTTATAAAATGTTGGGGGATCAAATTTAGACCTGCAAAAAGACGTGAGTTCTAAAGATGCTCGAGGAATACAAGTGTAATTGGGTCAAAGCACAATGTTGTGTCCCACTTCGTGTCCCAAAAATGCGAGTAAGAGGTTGGGTGGGATCAAAAATCGAGGGTGTTCACATGAACAACCATTTTGCGGAATCCCCTTCTCTGAATTACCACGTAGGACAAAGAAACCGGTTCGCGCGAATGGGGTTCGTGTGAACCCCTTTGGGTTCAAATAATTTTTGCAGAAAAGAGTTATATATAGATATTTATATAGTTTTGGGTGGAAAATTTAGGGTTTAGGGAGTTTAGGCGAAGGGGGTTCACGTGAACCCCTTCACGCGAACCCCCTATGTGGCACCTATGTGGCACATTTTGGCACCAAATCCATTTGGAGGATAATTTTATGCCAAAATGTGCCACTTAGGTGCCACATAATTAGGGTTAAAGAATGAATAAAATTATAAAATTTTAACAAAAATACAAAATTTTATTAGCTTTCTAAAATATACCTTTCATTTTTAAAAATCATTTTACTATTTATTTTTATATTTTTCTAACATATGGTATTTTAGGACAATCGATCGTACACAATCAACCCAATTTGAAAAATAGCAAAATATATCAATTTTTTTTGAAAAAAATAAACTTACTATTTGTTGAAGTCTTCTTCTTACCTATGAAAAAAAATTCAATTTTGATATAAATCTTAAAAGTTATTGGCATAAACATTTGTACGCCATTTATTTGAAAATAGTTTTACTAAATAATTAATTAAAAATATATATAAGTCCAAAAATATGAAAATTTGACAGCACCTCAAAATTCAAATCTTGAACATATATCTAAAATTTCATGGTGAAAAAATAAATTTTCATTTAAAAAAACCACCCGGGACAGTCATTCCTCTTTTATAACATAAGAAACAACATATGAATAAAATTAAGAAAAAGACCATTTTTTTGCAATTTTTTTAAAAAAAAAAAATTACATGTATTCTAAACTCTAAACACAACATTTTGTTATTTTGTGGAATTTCATGAATGTGTACGGTTTTATGGCTATTACCTTTAGAAAATCAATGAAACTGAAAATTCATGATTATAATGGTACAAAACATACCAAAAAGTGGAACATTGTAATTATAGAGGACAATATCCCTAACCCTAAAGTATTTATATATTGTTTCTAATGTCTATACCTAATATGAAGAGAGATATCCTACCATGATTGAGAATAAAGGTAGATTAAGAGATGGATAAATCCAAGGGGAATAACATATTAAGACAAATCAATAGACCAAATAAAAGATACATCTAAACTAATGTATAACAACGAATGATCAGCCATATCAACACAACCATAAACAAGAAACAAAGGAAAAAGAAGGGTTAGAGAAACTTTCTGTAGTGTGACCACTAATGCATGATGCTCCCAGGAGAAACAAAACCAAGAAAAATCACTATGGGTGGAGAATGGGAAATATCAAGAATAAATCTTATATTCATAGCTCGGTATGGTGACCCAAATGCAAAGGGTAATATCCAAAACCTCCATTTTAATTTCTAGGTGAGAAAATATTTCTAAATTTCCAATGTGTAAATAAAGTGAAATGATTTGAATGATAAATGAATATGATAAAAGTAAAATAGTTTTCAAGCATATATAAGCGATACATTCACTTATAGGTGATGGCCTCGACCATGGGATATAAAATGCTTGACACATCACGCATTCATTATTATGTTATACTTGAGGGAACCTAAGGTCGAAGGGTGATCAACAATGGGAAATCCAAGCCTAAGAATAAAATGGGGAGTGATAAAGTTCTAGGATAATTGAAAAGGTGAAAATCCCATACATTAATGTAAAAAAGGTGAACCTAACTTGAGACAAGTTAACATGAGATGAAATAAAGTGAACTAGAAGACAAACTGGGACTTTGGAAGTTCCCTAAATCTCCCTAAAATATGACAAGATGGTAGATAATAATGAGATATTTTTGATGGTATACGAGAATGCTAAAAATTGAGGTCGTATGTTCAAATTACTTGTTGGTCAAAGTTTGGTCAAATTTGGTATGAGTTAGGGTCAACTAACCAATCATACTGTCACACATGGAAAACATGACATTTGAAAAAAAAAGGTAAAAATTTGGTTTTGGGACTCCAGATTCGACACCCATTTACGGACGGGTGAGCCCCGCTATTTGTTGGTTGGGGGCCCTCAACTAGGGTCGAAACACGTTTGCGTTTATGACGGAGGGGTTTACTTTCCATTATAGCTTCACATTTCTATTATGACAATTGTGTGTGTGTGTGTGTGTGTGTGTGTGTGTGTGTGTGTGTGTGTGTGTGTGTGTGTGTGTGTGTGTGTGTGTGTGTGTGTGTGTGTGTGTGTGTGTGTGTGCATGCGCGCGCCACACTGTATTAATTATATATTGCATGTGGGATATATTAGAATTTTTCAATTATGTTATGTGCGGACTGAGCCAACTTGATGAGTCACGAGATAGATTGGTGAGCCCAAAAACAAACCAAGCACACCAGATGAGCCTACGTGGCAGCTTAAATATGGCATCCACACCGGCGTCATCTACATGGTGCTATTTATATAACATTCTTATCGGCTAACATAGGCCACCAACTACAATAGGCACCAATGACCCCCATCCACACTATGTGGCACATTAAACTTAGCCACCACCCAATGTGGCAAAAAAATCAACTTGGCCACCTATATGGAAAGAAAAATACATATATGTGTGGCCGCAACCACAAACAGAAAAATGACAGTTAAATCATTTTTAAAAGCTATAACAATTCCCCATCCGATAGATATTGGATTAATATCCCCACATATAAAGCAAAGGTTGGTTGGGAAGGATTGAACCCCAACTACCCATATGTTAAAATTATCCTCTTATACCATGCCATTCATGCTATCTTAACCTATATAAGGGATCATTGGTATTTTAATAGCAACAAGTTTGAGGCTCGTCTTTAGAGCCATAAGAAGGCAATTTTGTGAAAGCAAATTTTAGAGGTATTTAGGAGCAGAGTGGGTCTTTGTAGTAAACTAAAAAGTTGTCTAAAATTTAGATATGTTCCTTGTGGGC
The DNA here is from genome assembly GCA_018340775.1 of Taxus wallichiana var. yunnanensis. Classification (NCBI taxonomy): domain Eukaryota; kingdom Viridiplantae; phylum Streptophyta; class Pinopsida; order Cupressales; family Taxaceae; genus Taxus; species Taxus wallichiana. The sequence continues at coordinate 583,481,982 of CM031241.1, read as the reverse complement.
ATATTATTTTCCTGTTCTCAATACTTTGTGATGTTGTTTTGAGAATCAGAACTCACTAGAAGGTTAGAAACAAGAGGGATATGTTGTTACAAGTACTTTGGGAAGGTGAAAGACAAACACTAGGCTTTGTCGGGGTATTTTGAAGGTATGAAGGTGCAAAATGTTAGTCTATTGGTCTATTTTTGTGAATTGTGAGTTTGATTGTACTTACAATTTTGTAAAAAATTAATAGATTAGTTCATATGAACCCAAATACGTAAGTAGTTTCCAAACTCGTAAACAATTCAGTGTCGTCCCTCTAATGGTATATTTATAGTTGAATTTTGATTTATTTCCACATTTAATTAGTTAAGTTAAAATTCAAGAAAGATTAAATATCAATTTTATGACATCTGAGAGTAAATCGGTTAAAATTAAAATATGAATGGTTGATCGAACAACGATTTTTGGTGAATTAGTCAAATATTTATGGATCTGTACTAATTCAGATTTATATCAGATTCTAATCATCTTTGGATCAATTAAAGTCCTGAAAGTTGATGAATTTTTAAAGATCCTGGTAAACATTTATCTAGTAGTGAATTTTAATTCGTGTTTACAGATCATGTTTTGGTATTATAATAGTATGATTTGAAATTTTAAGCTGCTTTAGATTGTGTAGTTGATTCAAATGCGATTAGACAGTATATGTGCATTATGGGAAAGATGTCAAAATAAGAAAATCTTGATGATCCCGAGGCATTAAATCACCGGATCTCAAAGAGAAATCTCTCCTGAGATCAATGTATTTCTACTTGGAAGAGGAGAATGCTCACTTGATATCAAAATTTCAAACCAAGGAGGAGCTCTTGCTAAGGTTGCAATGTGGTGATCAGAAAAATGAAATACCTTCAAATTCAGATGCAGAGACCATGACTGATGAGTGTAATGTAATTTTTCACCACATTAATCTTTTCCCCATTCGATTCAACTTGGTAATGATATTTTTGTTCATTTCCAAAACATACTAAAGGCATTAGATCTCGATTATTTTTGAAAATGGGATTTGATGAAAGAGGCCTTGGTAAAAATGGCCAAGGTATATCTAACCCGATAGAGGTTGAAGATCATTATTGTTTTACAAGTTCGTGTTTTCCTTGTGTGGGAATGGATATTGGAGGATTCTCCAACCATGTTGTTGGGACACAAGCTTCCGAAAGCAAAGTGTATACTCCACTATCCCTTTAGGAAGATTATGAGCAGGAAAATGGTGCTTCGTCATCATAGGATGGATTTTGTAAGAGAACACAATGAAGAGGTGTGAAATTACACCTCCACGTTCTTATCATAATCATAAGCACAGTAAAAATTGTAAAAATTCTAATCCACTCTTTCAGTTTAAGAAGTATGGCTTTGATTTTTGAAAATGTGGAATTATTTTCCCTGTATTTTTTGTGGATTTCATAACCATTCTGTTTCCATTTCCTAGAAGAGAAAGACATTGTTAAAGAACTTGGTTTCATTTGTTAAGAAAAATGAAAATTAGAAAGACCAATCTCATTGTTTAGAGGAGAGAAATGGAAATCAAATTTCTTCATCCCAGAATAAGAAGAATAAGAGGAATTTGAATGGGTATTAGGTGGAAACTTGTTGGAAACTTCATCCATAACATCATCAGAGGAATGGTAAAACAAAGATGTAATACATGTATGTTGCAAAGGTAAGGGAATTTCCTAATCCACCATCAGTCGAAAAGTCAACCATGGATCTGGTAATACCTAAAAATAAAAGTCCTTTAAAATGGGATCATCACCAAATTTTCAATTATATATTGCATAGCTCTTGATTATTGAATAGTATGCAATATTTTGGAGTTCATGTTTTTGAGAAAAATGAGGGATAGGTTTACCATAATCAGTGAACTTTACTACATTGAAAAATTTGTAAATACTCAAGTTACATATCCTTATTTATATTTTGGGTTCTTGAGGTACGGTTTGGGTATTAAAAAAACTCATATTTTAGGTTTAGATATTTGAAAGCGGTTTGTGCGGAGTTGATATGACTTGACAGGTGTTTAGTTTCATGTACTTGTTTACAAAATGGATGTTGCTTGGGAATGCATATATTGTTAGAATATACATCTTAGGCGCATTTAAGACCCATAATTTGGGCATGTTTGTAATTTTTCTCACATGCATAATCTCATTTTTACCATACTTGAAAAGCACAAGTCCATGGGGAAAAAATTGATTTTTAAGTGTGGTTATAACATTATATTACATTATGATTGCACTTGACAACATGTATGTAGTGTTATATGGTAGATAACACACTTGATATGTAGTTTGGGAATAAATTTTGTTTCTATCCTAGTTCCGAGTGTGAAGAATGTTGGGATAGATATGTTATTCGAAGGTTCACATGGTTGAATTTTGACACTTGTCAATTTTTGGCGTATGGTAGTCTAAACATTTTGGATCTTGATATTTGTAGTGCTTGAACATTTCGGAGGGATAGTGGGCACTAGCTATTTTTGCATGTATTTGTCTTTATATATTGATCGAGTTAGTGGAATTGATTTTACACTCATTTATACACTTTCCTATTTTGGCGAACAAGTATGTATTTATAAATTGATCTAATTTTTGTGATGGTAGTATAATTACTAGATTTTAACAACTCACATTTGTTTGCAGAGATTGGCAGAATCATAGAGTATCAAGGAACAATTGCCTATTTTGGCGAACAATTGTCTAATTTTTACTAATCAATTTTATTTAATTAGCTAATCAAGAATTTGCAGTGATTTAACCCATAATGTTATTTCTAGATCATGTATGTGTTTGTGAAATGTATGGATATGATTAACAAAAATTTCAGTTAAAAACAACTTTTTATGGACAAAAATCCTTTCCAGTGGGGAGGAGTGATCCGAGGAAAAATTGGGCTTTGTAAGTTCTCTAAATCTCCATAAACCATTATACTATAGTAGAGCATTTTGAGAGATTTATGATGGTAGAAGGATTGATGAAAACGAAGGTTAGATGCTCAAGTTATTGTTGGTCAAAGTTTGGTCAAAATTGGGAGAAGGCAATGTCAACTAGAAAATCAGGCCGCAACATGTGGAAAAAGTGAAGTTTGAGCGAAAAGATAAAAATTTGGTTTTGCGATACCCAATCTTCGATACTCGTTTATGGATGGGTGTGCCCCACTATTTTCTTGTTGGGGGCCCTCGGTTAGGATCGAAACACTTTTGTAATAGAGGGTGTATTTTCCACTATAACTTCACATTTCTATTGCTATATATATATATATATATATATATATATATATATATATATATATATATATATATATATATATATATATATATATATCACGATTTTAATTATATATTGCATTTGGGATAAATTGAATGTTTAAATAATGTTATTTATAGGGCCGAGAAAACTTGGTCAATCACGAGATAGCTCAGTGAGCCCAAAAACAAATTGAATGTACCGTACATTCCTATGTGGTACCTCAAGTATGGTCTCTACATCAGCCTTGTCCACACAACACTAAATGTAACATGCTCATCGACAACAAAGGTCATTCCAACTACAACAGCACTAACCTCCATCCATACTATGTGGCACATTAAACTTTGCCACCTTCCAACGTGGCAAAAAACTCAACTTGTCCACCTAAGTGGAAAGAAAAAGACATATATGTGTGGCTGACCATAATAAAAATGGTGGTCAAATCCTTTTTAAAGGCTATAAAAAAATCCTTGGCGATAGATGTGGGATTAATATTACCACATAATAAATGGGTTGGTTGGGAGCATAAAACCCCTAACCAACCATATGCTAAAATTATCATCTTCCGCCATGTCATTCGAGTTGGCTTAACCTATATCAAGGCTCATTGGTAGTTGAATAACAACAAGTCCGAGACGTCAAGCAGAGCCACAAGAAGGAAATTTTGTGAAAGTAAATTTTAGAGGAATTTAGGAGAAGATTGGGTCTTCATAGTAAAGCCGGGAAGTTGTCCTGAATTAGAGATGATCCTTGTGGATATATTATTTTTGTGTTCTACACAATTCGTATTATTGTTTTGTGCATTGGAATGCACTTTGGAAGGATAAGAACAACATGGATACATACTGCTTATAAGTACTTTGGGAAGATGAATGACAAACACCTTGGGCTCCACCGGGGTCTTTAGAAGGTCTTAAGGTGCAACATTGCAAGATATTGGTCTATTTTTTTAATTCCGACTTTGATTATACTTACGATCATGAAAAAATTTAATACATTGGCGTAGAAAATTTTTTTGGTATCCCCTATCCCTCATCCCGCATTCACTTCTTGTCACCATAATTTTCATACATACATACCTCTCTTCCAATTTAAATTCCCCTTTCATTCCTAAAATGTATTTATCCATTTAATTGTTATTTATCACTTCTTATCCCATCTTAGTCATACCATTAATTAATCTACTCTAATCATCCCTAATAAACATTAATTAATCCTAAATCCCCATCTAATATGTTTATCCTACCTAAATGTCGGTATTTGCCATTCCTAGATTCTTATTTAATGTTTTCCTCTCCCCTTTACCTTTATTTAATATTTTCCACCTCTCACCTCCCCGTTTATCCATCCTAAACAATCGTAGATGATGCTTATCACTTAAAACCCCAATCTTTCCTCATAAGGGATCATTTCCTTGATCTTGTCACTCTTTCGGTGCCCAAATGGACAAACCTCCATGATCATTGTTGACCCATCCGATTCGCCATGACCCTATAAATACAATTTACCCCCTCCTTGTAAAAGGATGGAATTTTGTGAATTATCCACTTTGGATTTGATTTTATAGGTTTCTCTCCTCCTCACCAATAGTTCTTTGTCATTTTTTATATTCCTTTGTAAGACCCCTTCCATCTTTGTGGAGACTTGGGATACTTTGTGCTTGTGTGGAGCCTCCTTTTTCTTTCCTTTTATCTTATGCTTCATCCTTGTAGATTCACCACTAATATAGGACCCTTGTCATCATCCTTAATTAGACCTTCTTTATCCTTCATTTATTTGTCCAATTCGACCTTATCAAATCTAATATTTTTTTCTCGATTTCCATAAACTTGCACTAATCACCGCTGATCCGGACAGTCACCATCGAAATTATCTGCAGATTATAAAATTTATCAAATTTCTTACATCTTTCTGTTTCCATAACTTTCCCATATCGGATCCAAGATCTCGTAGTTCAAATCCCCTACTGAGTTTGTTTTCTACATTTTCTTCCCATCCTGTCCCAGTCACCATCGAATCTGCTCTGATAATCGTGGTCATAGTGGAACCACCCGGGTTTTATTTAATTTGCATCTATTTATATTAGATATGTATCTCATCTCAAGTAACACATTTCAAGTTTTTGTTTTAGTTCAATTATCTCTACATCTAATTTATCTATCTTTTGTGAAAAAAAAGGGTTGAAATATATCCTAAGAAGTTTTCTCTTCTCGAGACTAGTATTTTTAGAAACCTTCCATCCTATCTACTAATCCATCTCCATTTTAAGGTTCTCTTCATTGTTTAGGTCATCAATCTCATTTTGAGGAGGACTCTTCAATTTCTTTTGTATCCATCATCATATCATCTAGAGGTTCCTTGAAACCTCTCATATTTGATGTTACTCATTTTATTTATTAAAATTTCACTAATCTGAAACAATTATAAGAAATTAGGTTCAACATTCTAGCATGCCTAGTGGGACCCACCCTTCTTTGGTGAGTTTGTTAATTTTTTTCATTTCCATTCCTATTTTGCATCTTTCTTTTTCTAATAATCTCACAAGTAGAAGCTTCGATTACTTGCGTGCATGGTGGATTACTTGCTTGGATCAAACACATTTTCTCAAAAATAAAAATAAAAATGAAAATAATGTTATCTAGGTATTCTTCATTTTCTCTATTTTCTCTTTTTACATCATTTTTCCCTTCTTGTCTACTTGAATTCATTAAATTTCACATTTCAATTTTGGGGCTTAAAAAGAACCTCTTTATACTTACTTGGAAACATAGTCTAATTACAAGGTCAATCATGTGTATTCACTTATTCCACACACATCCAAAATGCACACATTAATTTACACTCGTATTAAACATCTCCTCATAGGTGGATATATTAGGATTTCATCGCCCAATAGAAAATTCATTGTGGTGTTTTCGGCATGTTTGTGCTCAATTTGATCTCACCCCGTTTGTCCTTGAAATTCTTCAGTTTGTGGGCTCTGTCGTATTTTCTATCTCCCCGTGTTGATGTGTGAAAGCTTTGTCCTTCATTTGGTTGCCATGATCAGTATTTTCCTTTGGTTGAGGATCACTTAAAGTACAAAATTTTTTTTCTATTCCTCTGTCCATGTGAAATAATTTGTAACTTGGGCATAAATTCAGGTTTTTCCTTGATTTTTCCAAAGTCACGTTTTGCTTTCCTTGTCAATTTTGTCCCAATATATGTGGAAACGTGGTCCCTTCGATTGGATGTGGCTCGATGGATAAAATTTGTGCCTTAAATCATTTCCAAATTCTCTTTCCTTAAAGAAAGATTAATTTTTGGATGCGAGATGATGATTTCCCTAGATTTTATGGTTTTATGGGTGTGTTTTCCCCCATCAAATTTATATCTTAGGATCTGTGGAAATGTGGCCCTTTTTTATTAGATGCGGCTCATAAGGGAACTTTGACTCTAAGGCCCACTTTAACTCAAGTTTTGTCCACATGGAGGGCTGGGCTCATCTAAAAAGTCACCTCTTGGTTTGACCTTTGGAGTTACGCTAGGGAGACACGTGGAGGTTTCCACTTGCTTTTCCCAGCACTTAGACATATTCTTATGTGGCCGTTGTAACTTTGTCGGACCATGGACACGTGGAGGGTCGGGGTGCTCATTTGAGGATCCACCTCACGGTTCTACCTTGCAATTTGTGCCAAGGAGACACGTGGTGAGCCGTGCTTGTTTGGGGTCTCGCTTTTGGTGACCATCTCAAAGTTGCGTAAGGGAGACACGTGGAGGCTTCCAGCTGGATCCTCTCTATACTTAAAATTTTCAAGCATATTTCTAAGGCACGGGACATGTGGAGGGCCCGCACCTATTTGGGGATGTGCCACTAAATTTTATTCTTGAAAGAGTGCCATGAAGAAACATGGAAACTTCCACTCACTCTTGCCTTGCTTGGACTTTTTAATGGCCAGGAAAAGCTGTTGGGACCTTAGACACATGGTGCTTTTTTCTCGTCCCTTAAACATTTTCAACAACTCTACCGAATTGAGACACATGGTGAGCTGCGCTTGTTTGGGGTCTCACTTTGGGCACCATACAAAAGGTGTGCGAGGAGACACGTGGAGGCTTCCAGATGGATCCTTTTATACTAAGACTTTTCAAAGGCCAAAGGTGTTTTTCTTGGGCCCAGGCACTCTGAAGGCCCGCACTTGTTTGAAACTTGCCTCTATACCTCACCTTTCACGGTTACACCAAGGAAACATGTGGATGGCTCTAATACAAAAGTTGAGAAGGAGTAGAATCAATGGTTTATTGTGCATTGCATCTATTTTTCTACCATTTTTGCTCAGAACACTCCTCTGGAGATGTGAATACGCTTTGTTTTTCATCATTTTTTGATGAGGTTCCTCATCATTTTGTCTTATAAAGTGCCATTAAATGGATTTAGAACTTAATTTGTGAGTCTAAGGATTGTAAAGGGTGATATTTTGAAGTTGGAATTGCTCAGGGCACTTGCAAAAACGTGAATTACCAGAGAAGATGGATGCGAGTGGAAAGTTGTATAGGAAAGAATGGGAAAAGGATAAAATGATGGAGGTTATAGGTGTAAAGGATTAAAAAGGTGTTTCCTCTAGGGTGAAAAGGATTACTGAAAGTTAGATCCATCATATAGAGCCACCGGAAAATGATTAAAACAAGGGATTTCGCATGAAAGTGTTTACCCGACTCTTAGATCGCTTTCTTTGAAGTGTTGACAAAAAACAGATAGGGTAACGGGTGTAGGAGGAATACATGTTCAAATGTTGGTTGATGGGTTGCTACGCATGCATTATAACCACGAAATCCATAGCTAATCGTGAGAGCCTTCTTTTTAGCTAAGAGAAACTACACCTTAATGGAAGCAACACCACTAGTATGGAATTAAACAATATGTGTAGTGAACTACCTAGCATATGCTTTAGATCTCGGGAAGTGTGATACTTCCTAGATGGGTCAGTCAATTCACTATTTTAAACAATTTAATGTTGTAAACAAATTAAATCCTATTGTAACTTGAAATGATTTAGGTATCTCAATTTAAAAACACAATAAGAAATAGATCTAATCTAACTAAGCTAAAATAGAATCCAAAGGTCAAAATGATTGGATTACTCGGGTTACTGCAGGTTTAATAGAGGTCTTGGGTAGATCATAGGTGGATGAGGGTGAGATGAAATTTGGTGGGTAGGTCCTTGTTCTAGGCAAAATGGCAAATACGAGACCGATGCTCTGCTAAGAGTAACTTAACGGTGGTTAGGTCTGAATCGTGCGCTAAGTATCGTTTGTGGAAATATGGAAATGCCACGTAGACAAGCTTTGGGTCTCCTTTGTGATTGCCTGACAAAGAATTTAAGTTGGTTGGGGACATGAGGTATTGGGTGACTGGGTAGGATTTGGTTAGGCTTTTAATGGGTATATAGAGGTGGAAATGTTTGGAGAAGGTTAATAGGTGGCTAAGGTAAACAATAGATGATAAAATGATGATGAAATGAAATAAACTAGAAAAGTATGACATTATAATTACTTAGATTACGGTCACAAAGAATGCCTATGAGTGTGGGATGTGAGGTGCTAATGAGGGGTTTTGAAGGTCTAAGTGATCACCAAGCTCAAGGAAATCTTCTCGCATGGGCTGTATGTACATTCCTCTTTGCTTGGTTAGATCGGATCATGGGTGGGATAGGTTGTGTAGGAAAAAATTCTTAATATCCTTCCTTGCATGTGATTCTCAATGGAATTTGCTCTAAAAGATGTGTTATCTCTACGAGATGTGTTTTTATCGCTAACCTTCCTACTTTTTTCTTCCGAACTTCCAACCTCGAGAATAAGGTTGTTTTGAGTGTGTAAAAAGGGTAGCAGAAGGCATTACTGAATGCTCTAGCACTTAACCGGACAGGTTAATAGTGGGTAATCAATGTTGAGTAAAGGTGGGATTTCATAGGTTTAATAAACCAGGAGATCCTCTTGATTTCCTTGATTTCATGTCGCTAACCCGCGGGATTAGGACTCCGGAGCTTACTTAGGGTTTGGGTAAGTCTTAGTTAGTTATGGCGACTTCACTAAGAATAGGTCTTAGGTTGAGTTGGCTTAGTGAGGAGGTCAAAGTGAGCTGTAGAGTGTATATTATTTAAAATAAGATATTTAAATAATATATATAGTGAGATAATGAATTAATTTAATTAAAATAATTAAATAAATATTAGTGGGGTGAAAGGGGCCATGGCTAGGTTAATGTGATGAAGGGTGTTTATTTGTCGAGGGACTAAAGGAGAGTGTGACCTAATTTTAGTGTCACATTTTGTCCCTTTTTTTGCGTAGCTTGTATTGGTAAGTGGCGGCAACCAATTGAAATAAGATGTGGTTTCCCCATGTGTGTGGGTGGTGATCCCCAAACTAGAACCGACGAGGAAGCGGGTAGAATCGGTGAGTGGTTTGATAAAAAGGTGAATGTGAGAAAGGGGAAGGTGGGGAATGGGAAAAAAGGGTGAAAGGTCTACTTAGGAAATTCTAGGTAATGGAGTGCACAGGTCAAGGGTAGCGATAGTAAAAATACACACACATGTATAAAGCGTAGCACGCTCACCGGTGTTGAAGAGCGGGAGAAAAACTCTACATTGCTTTGCTAAGGTCTATAGGTTTATCCGAACAAGGTTGAAGTGATTTCGGTATTCATATGTATATGCATATGACCGGAAAACACTGACATAGGTTAGGTGCAGGAATGTAGCATAATCGTACACCAAAGGTAATTCGTGGATAAAACGCATCATGGAAATAGCCAGGTAACGCAATAGGTCAAACAAATATGTGTGGGGTAATGCCGCGCGGTGGCGCT